>QQSS02222607.1:0-106893 GCA_003687565.2 Craspedacusta sowerbii
CCCAACCCCAACCCCAACCCCAACCCCAACCCCAACCCCAACCCCAACCCCAACCCCAACCCCAACCCCTGCTCGAGCAAGATTCTAAGCTCCTGGCCGACCAGTGTATTAAAATATTAATACCCTTGGTATTTTTTAAATAATCGTAATTTTTTATTAATGAATAATCTATTCTTGTATTTGTGAGTTATAAAACATTTTACTAAAGAATATGATAAAAGATTTAATGTAATATTATAAAAAAGATGGTAAGCTCCACGAAAGATAGCACCATTCATAACTCCCCGCTCGCCTTTTGATTCCAATTTAAGTATTCCCTGAATATAATAGCAAAGCAAATAGAATGGGTTAATATTTTTATAAATTTCTCTCTGAAAAATGTCAATTCTCTTTAAAAGTCAGAAAATCAAATCTTTATTAAAAAATATAGTATATCATTAAACACCACAAGTTCTCATTTAAACCCTGGATTTTGGTTATTTTTGGTTCAGCCATCAACGGATTTTCTGCTGGAATTTCAGACATTGATACTACTTTGATCATAAATGAATAGATTAATTAGAGACGTGTTCTGTAGTAATTGGCTAATGCTTTTTAAGAACATAAGTTATATGTAAAAAGAATAACGTTCAATAAAGTTCGCGTAAAAAACATCCAAATATCTCATAAAAATCAAAAGGTTGACTTGACGATAAATAATTATCTTGGCATTTTCAATTCAATCCTTCTACGATAATACGCTTCTATGTGCCCTTAAGTAAGATATTATTGTATATTTATTAAATAATGGGCCAAAAGTCAGTAACTCATTAGCATCAAGAGATTCTCTTCGTACTCTTTGATTCTGATGGCGATCCACTACTTACAAAGAAGAAATAAAATTCCAGTGCTTCGATAGTAAAGTGATGAAACGGGATAAATAACTTTAAAACTGCCATTCTACAGGGAAGGTATTATTAGGATTTGCCATAAAAGTGGAATAAAACTTTATTAGCCTTTTAATATATTCGCTTAACTAAAAGGATTTGCATAATATTACAATAAATTTATAGACAGCTATGAAAGAGTTAATATCAAAAGAAAATAGCCCACTTTTAAAAAAAATTTAGAAAAAAGTAACTTGATAAGTATCGTAGACCCTTATGACCCTACATACAACCCGGGTCGTTGGTTGATTAAAAATGAATCAGGCTAATTTAGATAAAGTTTAAAAAAACTGGCTAACTTTCTTAATGATTTGGAGAGGAATTGCAATAAATAATAAGTGTAAAGATAAATGAGTAAATTTTTTTCAGATGAAATCATTAATTGAAATTAATGAATGCCAACAAAACTAATTTCTAGGTCGTAATGTTTTTGTTTTTTAATGAATTCCAGAAATTCATAACCTAAAATTTTTTGCTTATGAATAAGTCTTAAGCAATCATTTGTTTAAGTTATATCATCGCCTTTATAGTGTTTTTCTTAAAATTAGATTAAAGAACTTGATCCTTTTTCTAAAGGGGTTGTTTTTTTTAGTCATTTTTTATAGCTAACTATTTACTATAGGTACTTAGTTTTTAGCAATCCTCTTTTGAAAGCAGGCTCTTTTATTTAAATATGGGGTCGTTAAAATGTGAATTATGACTTATTATGATTGACTTTTAGAGAGTTGAATTGCTTTAGTAACATTTATAGCAATATTTGCGTTTGGTAATAAGTCCGATGATAAGTAAGCCTTATATCAATTTATTGCAATGGCAGCATTAAAATATAAACCTGCAAGGTTGATGAGTTTATTTGGTAAATTTTAGTTGATGATAATCATTTACTTATTAAATGAAGTGACTGAGAGATTCATCATCGTAAATAATGACATCATCTCCGTCTTTATCTTTATAGCTTAAGTAAAAACAAGTTCCTAAATCAGGATTTTAGTTTCGTATTTTACCCAAAAGAGAGTTAAAATTAGTTGGTATTTTGTTTTTATAAGTCTATTTCATTTTAATTTATGATACTCTCATTAGATCAATCTACTACTTCAACAAAAATAGCTCTCATCGACTCCAATTTGGTTGTCGCATAAAAAGGATAACTCAATCATAAACAAATCACTTTAAAGCCAGGCTGGCTTTAGCACGATCCTTAAGAAATATATCAAAATGCCGCAAAATTGATATAAAGTTTGAGTTGCGAAAAGGAGAAAATAATTGGAATTGGCTTAACGAATCAGCGATAGACAGTTCTTGTATGGGATAAAGAGGGTAGAACAAGTATGGCTATCGTTTGGTGTGACCAGAGGACTTCCGAAATTTGTTAAGAGTTTGTAAGTAAGTATAAAGATAAAGATTACTTCAAATTAAAGACTGGACTTACCATCAGCACCTACTTTAGCGCCTTCAAATTAAAGTGGTTAATGAATTAGCATCCGTGGATTGACTAAGGCCTAAGATCAGGATCAGCTATGTGGGGCAATATAGACAGTTGGCTAATATATAAGTTTACAGGACAACATTATACAGATTTCTCAAATGCTAGTAGAACATTTCTGTTGGATATCAATAAATTGGATTGGGATTAATAACTCTTAAATATATTTGGAATTGATAGAAAAAGCTGTCCTAGACTTGTTGATTCTTTTGCAGAAATTGCCAAAATGCATTCAGGAAAATTAGAGGGAACACCAATCCTTAGTGTCCTTGGTGATCAGCAATCGGCTGCCTATGGTTTGAATTTAAAAACTGGTTAAGTAAAAGTTACATACGGAACAGGATGCTTTTTGATTTGGAATACTGGATCCAAATTAGTAAACTTAAAAGGATTTCTCACTACAATTTTATTTAAAAAGGGCTCTCGAGTTTAATACGGAGTTTAGGGCTCAGTTTAGGCTGGAGGTGCTCATATCAACTGGATGATTAATAATTTAGGTTTGCTTGGGAATGTAGATGAACTAAATCATATTGAAAAATAGGTATAGACTTCAGGAGGGGTTAAATTCTATCCATATCATGGTGGGATATTTTCCCCCCATTGGATGAATTAAGTGAGCGGAAGTCTAATCGGCCTAACATTTCATACAAAAAAGGCTCACATAGCGCGGGCCTTACTATAATCAATAGCGTTTAGAGTTTATGAGCTTTTCAAATGTCTCTAAAATGTTGGGAGAGTTTATGTAGATGGTGGATTAACTAATAATTAGTTTCTCATGCAATTTCAAGCAGATTTACTTGGAATAGATATCATCTTATGCTAATAAGGAACCATCATGGGAATAACGAAAGGGGCCTTCGAATTTTTAAAAAAGGAAGTTGCTGGCAAAGGTCACAAGATGGTTTTAAACCGAAAAGTTGACCGCGAATTATAATTTAAAAACTGGCAGACAAAACAAAATATTTGAATAATAATTTCTGCTTGAACATTTCGCATAACAATCTTTTCAATTTTCTGCTCTTTACATAAAAGAAACCTTATTTAATGCCGATTAAAGCACGTAAGAGTCGTCTACTAATACATTTACAGGCATATTTTAGGCGCAGTTCATTATCTTTGAGCAAGGCAGGAAAGTCTGTGATTCTGTGATATTTCAATCTGCCTCTTTAAGAGTCGTCAACTCCTAGCTTTAGCAGAGGTCATAATATTTGTTAATAATGGATCAAGAAAAGGCTAATCAATTATAAAGCCTTTGAGATCAATAACAGCAAAGTTTATTAAGGTGCCTAATTCGGTAGATGGTCTACCTTTAAAAGAGCATTGATGGTCTGTAATATTTATAAATAAGCTATAAGATGTCAATTTTCATAGATTGAAGGATCGCTTTGGATAGATAAATGAGCTACCCCTGTCCCGTTTGTTTTGAAGCATCTCTTCTTCCTCGAAGAATGAACTGATTGAGTCCACTGCCATCTTTTTTTTGAGCTAACCATGATTCCTCTATAGGAGTCTTTCTAAGAATGTAAGTGACTAGATGTAAGTTATTTTCTAAAAAGTACGTTTTTTCCCATTTTCTATAAAGTGCTTTATTTAGTTAAAGCCTTTCGGGTTGTTTAGCAAATTTAAGTAATCCCTCAGCCGTGGGACAGGCCAAATGGTTACATCTCCCTTGTAACTTTGAGTCACTAAGTTCAAATACTTCTCAAGAATTTTAGGAACTAGCCTCAAACTTCTAAGTTGCTAGCATCGATGCCTTACCTATGAAAGGCATAATTATTTAATAAGGTCAAGTGACTAAAAGAATGTCAAGATATATTTGTTGGTAGTGTGAGCGAACGCTTAAATATCTCTAAACGGTATAACCCACGGATTCGTCTGTGATACAATAAATGAGTTTACGTTAAACATCACAGACAACTTTTTGACTGGAAGGTCTGCACCAATGGATCCGTCAAGGAATGTTCTACCTGGCAAAAAAAGTTAGATTTAGTTCTTTTAATTCTTGCAATAGAGCTAGCTAGCCCCATACAGCAATGGAATAGAGCAGCTCGCAGCTGAAGCAGACCAAATTAGCACGTTCGGAGCAGTCAAATAGTTAAGCATTCGGTCTTCATTGTTTACAGAACCTCCGGTGACTGTGATATTGAGGATAATACCAGTCCTGTCGTAGGCTTATTGGAATGTAATATCTCCAAGGTTGTCCCTTAGAAATGTTTGAAGTACGGAAATGTCCATGATGATTCCTTGAGAAAAAAACCTTTTAATCCTTCTAAATAGAGAACCCTGCTGCCTTTGCCGAAATGCGTCAAAATTCATATCTTAATGCTAAAACATCTATATTCCTTTTACAGCTAGAAATGAGCCTATAATGCTTCCAGCTGAGCTGCCTGCTATTATTCTAGGTAGAAGTCCTCTTTGAGCAAGACACTCAATCACGCCTATATGATACATCCCTAGCAAGGCTCCACCGCTCAAGATAAGAGCTGTCCTGCCTACAGCATGCCTGGTTTCCGTAAAAAACTAAAATTTTTTTTAACGAGATAATAAGGATTATGAGCATCTCAAAATGAACTAAATTGAAATTTGTAATTCCTTCTGAAAATCTTATATTAAGCTTTTGGTTCCTATAAAGCATTGTCTATAAAGGAGTGGATTTAGAATATTGCAGACATTCCTGGAAGGGTGGGATCGGATTATCCGAATCAGCTTGGGCACGTTTCGTTAACTCCTGGCCTGTCTGAGTTAATCTCTAAGGAATTTGATATATTAGTAATCATAGAACTAAGAATGCATATTCTATTTCCAAATTTGAATATCCTTGAGTCCGTCGTATTAATTTGCAAAAATTTTCCACCGGTCGTACTAGACAGATTAATCCATTGACTTTTTAAGCACTGATTTTCTCTTTCTTATTTGCTGGGACTCCTTGACCTGCTGGATATGGTAGGTTACGATTTCCCTGACTATTATGATTGTTTCAACGACCTACTGCTTGATTATTGCAAACAATTCATTAAACATATTTATTCACAAAATACGCTATAAAGCTGACCAAAAACAAAAATGAGAAAAGCCACTTTTTTACGGTCTATAGCTTTTAGCCAAATTTCCAACGCTGGCTTTCGAGTTCGTCCTAAATTAGGTGGAGCTTATCCTTGAGAGTCTAATATTATTAGAACCTGTATACTTTTGTTTGGAGTATTAAGTGAATGCTATCTTTGTCTGCTTTTTAAAAGGAAAGTAGCATTATGCTTGTTATAATTATCAACTCAATGCGCATTATCAGTCTTCGGCTATGTATGCTTCTCTTTTAAAATAAAAAGTCCAAGGGCAAGCTGTCATTATAATAAGCAATTTAGAAACGCTAATTATAGTAAAACAAGGCTGCAATAAGAAACATGTACAGATTATTTTTTCTGCGCTTATTGGATCTATTAGAGACTGCTGTGGTTATGAGCAGTAATCCATATAAGATCATTGATTTTAAGAATTACATTTATTTAACTCTTTCCAGTCTCATCTAAAAGCTCATGAGCATGCTCTATGAAGTCTTCAAGTTGTACAGGTCGTAGGCGTGGGGATATTTTTTTAATAATTAATGGAATTCTTTTGTCCTCTTGAACTATTAAGGGTCTCCTCCTTTATCTGGATGCAATTCCTTTATCTGCCTTATCGTCACCTACTTTAGCTACTTTTAAGAAAACTTTCTGGGGAGCCTTTGGTTAGTGAAATAGCAGGTGTCGACAATGCGGTCAGTAGCCCAAGGAACACAAAATATGGCAAGGAAAAGGACAGCTCTTAGCGCGCGCCTGAGATTAGGAGAGAGATAGAAGGAGGTTAGATTATATAAGAGGTAAGCTATTGCACTTTAGATGATCATTAATAAAGATAGAGCATTCATAACTTTATGATTTAATATGTAGGCACTCTTCTTCTTTAAACTTGAATGCGCTTTAAGCCATTTTGCTATAATGCTTAATCCAGCCTCCTCTCCACGTCCAAACTTCTTTATTTTAGACTCAAAAAGCATAAGTCGTAAGCCGTAATCGCTAAAGTCTTTACGAGAGGCTCAATACTCTAAGGCCAGAAAACCACATCTGCTCCAATAATGATATCAACCTTCTGTTTAAAAGCTCCTCCCCATTAAAATAAAGCTGTTTAGCATTAGCATTTCGAAAATTTACTATTGAGATTTAGCAGCTTGAGTATTTATTAATTTCCATCCGTAAGATATATTTTTTCAGCGAATTGGCTGGCTACGATCCCACTCATACCAGCACCTGCTCCAAGCTCTAATACTCTTTTTGCCTTGAATCGTTAGCTATTTTAAACGATAAACTAAGCTAAATCGAGTGCTGCGGGCCAGATAACTTGTCCTGTGAGATCAAAATCGGTAGAGGCCGAATTGAGTGCAAGTATCTAGAAAGAGAGACCTTGGTGCGAGAATGTGATAGGGGTGTAATCGGTGCTTACAAATAATGTTGGCTAAAAATAATTCATTTAATCATTGCGAGTCTAAATTTGCTTTTTCTAGTCCTTTGTCGAGTATACTAAATAATTGCTCTATGTTCTAACTCTTCTCGTAATCTTTAAAATACCACTTATCGAAATTTAAGCTGAATTAGTAAGCTAGAAGATTCCTCTCCACAAATTTATTCTTGCAATTAAAAAAAGGACTACTGGCTAAGACCTGAAGTTCATCGTCCAGCCTAACTCTCATAAGCTGGTTAAAAAAACTGGAATAGAATTCAGAGATGCGTTTATGGAAAGTGCAATGTCTTATGTGATCGAGGGCGTTGATGTAGGATTTGATGATAACTCTGACTTAGTAATCCTCTTCTTAATTAAGAAAAATCATATAATTGATGAATATCTGTGGATGGAATCATTAAAATATTGAGTAGACATCAGCATCAGCATCCGCATCAGCATATGTATCTGCGTCCAGATCGATTCACACCTAGAAAACGCAGTTCAGGTCATTCCATAAATCCATCTAAAACTTCCAACACAATTTTCAGAATCACCCCTCATCCATTCACAAATCCAACAAAGTCTTCCTCTCCTCCAAGCAACTCTCCGTTCCACGCATCCTTTTAGACGGCAACACTAGAAACACTCAGGCTAGCACAAAATTGAAAAAAACAGCTAAGAAAAGAGAAGTTATAGTTTTGATCAAAAGGAAACTGGGGATATTCCGAAAGAGTTGGGTTAACTCAGCTTTCTATAAATTTAGTCACTGATCAGATTCTTAAGTATCGTTCTCTGATTTGGGCTATATTATTTAATTATTGTAACTGACATTTCCTTGTTTGGATCACCTACTTCCGCTTAGTTTTGGCCAACTAGCCAGCACTTTATAAAAGCTGGCAATGTCTGCTCTTGGCCTAGCTGGCTTTCACATTGGCCAAGGTGTTGATCGACTCTTTCAATTTATTGTTTTCCATGCCTAGCTTTAATTTCAAAGAATTTGAGATGGATAAACTGCTTTTCAGCTCCTCAATTTGCTTGTTGTTTTATAAGGCCTGCAGGTCTCGCTGAGCTATCATGCAAGGTATCTTCTAATTAATGATTGCTTCAGCATCCTTTACTTGCTGTCTGGAGTACTATAGTTAGTTTTGCAATATCAAAAACTAGGAGCTAAGGATTCGAAGCCTGTCGCCCTCTTCTCTCAGGTTGTGCAAAGATGCCTGATTCTATTACTACAGCATCCTGATCAGCTGGTTTTGTTTGTCGCATTTTTAATTAAGGGATTTTATTTGATTCTAAAATTTAATAGACAAGCTTGATGAGATCTAACCTACCTGCTTTTGCTTCTAACGGACTGACTTAGAAAACATTTACTCAAAGCACCTTTAGGCTGAATGCCTTGCTTATAATATTGAGCCTGTTAAAGCCGACTTCAGTCTTTGAAATTAACATTTTATTGTTCTTATTTAGTTAAGCAATTACAGAGCACGATTTTTCAATTAAGCTTGACGTGAGTCCTGCTTATTTGGTTTTGAATGAACTAATACTCTTTTGTGAACATTCTCAATTGCTTATTCAAACTACGACTTTTTAGCTTTGGACTAATTAGATTTCAGCATGGCTTTGAGTTGCTAATTCTGTTGTACCAACAATTCTTAATTGTCAGATCGATTTTTCAATTGAATTTGAAGCTATTTGGCTCTGTTCTTCTGGCTTTAAAGATTGCTGATAATCAATTAGTTTTAATGTGACAGTTATTTAATCTTCTTTTAATATACCTCTTTTTATTTGATCTAAATCATTAGTCTAGCCTATAGCTTTACCACAGCCTCTGATAGGGTTGCAGAGTCGCTATCAAGGTGCTCAATCGCCTATTGGTATTTTAGACCTAATTCGTGCAACTGCAGCAACTATTTGTCCTTTTAAGAAAGCTGCCGCTGCCACTTTCCCTAGCTTAAGTTCTAACGTAGTTTTAAATTCTGCTGCTCTAAGGATTTTATAATGACATCTTGCTAGAGAAGGAGATGCTACCTCTGATCAGAAAGCCGTTAATTGACGAGCAGAAGAACTTACTAGAATCCAATGGAATTGGCGAAAAGCTCCTTGAAGATATCGAGGAGATAAAGCTTGAGATCCTAGAGCCGAGCTAAGTAATCTTTGCGGAGCCTGTCCATTTGAATTTAAATTAACAAATATCAATATCTCAGCAGTTGATGGGAATCAAAACTTTTATTGTCACATCCACATTTATAATCGGCCTAGCAACTTACCTTACTTTTTCTCTTGGGCCCAGGCTCCCTCACGCAGGCAGGCTTTTGGGACACAAAATTGGTCTCTTTAACCTTTACTTCAAAACCATCCTCAAAATTTATAGGCCTTCCTAGCAATAGACCAAACAGGTAATGCGTCTAGCGAAAGAAATCGATCAACACGCTTTGGCCTTGAAAAGGTAGTTCTAAGGCTAAATTCTTCGAGTCAAGCACGAATTCAAGAACGAGCTCCCCAAGTAGTTGTTCCAATAGCTTAAGTAAACCATAAAGGGCGCTTAATCCAAAAAAGATTATTAGGTGAGGAGGGATATCAGTTGGGAAATTCACAAGATATTCTAATAGCGGAGTGAGGCCTTGTAAAAAAAAAAAACAAGCGAAAAGGCCTAGCAATTCTATAATCTTGATTGAATATTCGTATGTAATTATTTATAGTTTTGCTTACTTCATGAACAAGTAATCGAAGCGGGAATTCAGATGTTGCAAACTAGGCGAACTCTCCAACAGCTTCACAGTGCATCTCTCCAGGTCTTTGTATTCCAAGTATTCAGAGTCCCTAACCTACTATTTTATAAGGGACATCGATTAGATACTAGATAATGCCAATACTCCCAGCACAATTAAATACGCCGACATTATGCATTTTCATCACTAATAGTAGCTACTAAATAAATATCTTAAAAGCCCTCTTGCGCTTAAAAAAAAGGACGTTCTCACTAAAACTGCCAGATTAACCTATCCCAGGATTTATTCACAGCCCTAATACGGAATCCTTTCCGACAACCATGCTAGGCATTCCAAAAAGCTTGATCGCAGAACTCGCAAAAAGTCTCGTCCTCAGAACAAGCAACTCTACTACAGCAATCTCCTTAACTAATAATAGCTCCAGCTCAACCAGCACAGTACGCTCCAAGATCGTTCAGACTGTCTATTCGGATTGAAAGTCATCCTAAATTCTGTGTTCAAGGACAAGTCCCAACGATATTCCTACGACTTTTTTAACACCTAAACACACAATTCACTAATTCCTATAGAAACTCCAGACCTTTCCACCATTCTACACTAGCCTTAAGTAAATGTACTTACTCAAACAATGATTACTGCCTTCAAGAAGAAGCATGCTGTTGAAAAGAGCAAAGAAGTTAGGAATAACCAAAACAAGCTGAAAAAGCGAAAATAAACTAGACCCAAAAGAGCCAGCCTTTAAGTAATTCCAAATCCAAAATCAAGCGAGGTCTTGGTCGTCGAAAACATGGAGCTTCTCAAAAAGAAAATAAGGGAAATGAAGCTCATCTAGCTTAATCGCTCATCAGATAGCAAAATTAATTCCATCAAGCTCAATAATACTCCCTGTACGACAGGCATCAACACCAAACCTGATTCATACAGACTTAACTAAACCCCGCACCTATCTCCTCCAACAAATTTCAGGGAAACGCTTCTTACTGTGCCTGACATGCAAGTTCATTGCAGCATCAAAAAGGCGCATATCAGAACGGCATCTGCGCAGTCGATAAAGCAATTGCAAGTTAAAAAGAGTGTAAAACATAAATATACGAGCAGCTAAATCTGTTTAGCGAAAGTTTAGTAGAAGAAGAAGGTGAGAGGAAAAAAACGAGGGGAGAAGTGAGTTTTTCTTCATAGTTAGGAGCGCTTTGAGAGCATCACTCCCGAAACTTACAATTAGGATACTTATTTTTATTTCAATATCTGCTGGTATACCAGTCGTACCTAGCTCGTACATTCGAGCTGTCGACTCCTCCGTAGCTCCTTCGAGTTTGCCTGACTCCAGTGTAAGGCCAGTTGCCGAAGTCCAGAGTGTTTCCCCACCCGTGGGTATTCCAATTAGACCAAGCGGAGGTCTAAAGCCTGGGGTGCCACCCCTTTCCGTTCTGATCAACGTAGCCTGGACGGGCGTAGCCTGCTTGGCCATATTAAGAGTGAGCATAGCTCCTGCGCCAAGAGTAGGGGTAGCTGTATCCGTTGTACCAACTCCAATACATAATTAGATATTATAATTGGCAGGATATGGAAACTTTATTGCTTATTGAAATTTATTTTTTTTCTTAGTTTTAATATTATATGGATTTTGTTGTAGTTCCCACTTGCATCCACTCTCAGCTAAGGCTTGCCCTCCTTAATCTCAAGGCCTCAGACTCCCTTGCTGTTCTCAACAGCATTTCTCAAATCTCCAAATCGTTTCAACCTCGCGACCCCACCAAGATCTACGTCTTTTAGCCTTAGCGCTTTAAATAGCTCTAAAAATGGACACGGGAACTTCTGATTTCATTTGTAAATATTCAAGAATTGCTTCCAAAAATAAGAGTCGTAAAAAATACTTTGGAATTTTCATTTTGGAAAAGAGTCCAAAGCCCCAAAATTTTAATACCCCTCAACAATTAGATCCTAAGCACTCTAGATTTCCCCTCGTTTGAGTTTTATTATAATTGTAGATAAAAAGAGCAACTTCCAAGATTGAAGTTTGCGAATGTAAAATATTTGCCATAAATTTTTCGCCTGAAATGGAGTAGTATCAAAGATGGCCCAAAACCTATAGAGAGAATACAAGAGTTGGTTTAAAATAACTATTAAAATTAAAACCATAATATCTAAATCATCTGCTAAGTTTAGGAGCTCGACGATATACGCTTTCTTTGGGACAACTACCCTGCCCTCAATATATTTACAAACATTGATTTTACTCCAGATATTACTATTTTTCAGTCTCGCTTACATGTGCTTCTTCATCCACCTAATTTCGCTAGAAATTTTCTAAAGGAGACTGTGTAAAATCGATTGGGAATAAAAGTATGGCCGACTTTTTCAAAATCCTCATTGTAAAAATGCTTTAAAATATATAATGATAAATAAATAATAATCTACCATAATAATTAATGGTAGGATCTTGCTTTGGTGGTCGCCTCCTAATGGAAGAATGTGTATCGAATTAATATTTAGACCCTCTAGCTTACAGGCCTTAAATTATCCCATGCTTCACTTGGAATCTAAACGCAGACTTTTACCTAGCTCAGAAAACTAAACGCGCATTCCGAAATTACTATCCCAGGGGAGATGAAGTAAAGAATAGATTCTCTTCGCCTTTTCGATGCAAAATTAATATTAGTCAAAAGTCCATTAAAAGTGTACTATTCTGCAAGGGCTTTCGAATCAAGATGCTGGTTTTTAGGCCAAAAGTTTTACATAACGAGCAGACAATAGACAATCATTCATTTAGCTTAACAGTACGACATTGAATTGCTCTATTAATAAAAAGATTAGGCCTTCGTAAAAAAATTTAAAGACATGAAATTATAGCTCCAGCAATTTCCCCTGAGAAAACTAACAATCTAAGCTGAGAAGTGCTAGCAGAAAGAATTAATATCTCAATTGAAATAATAAGCTTAAATTATATTGAGATGCCCTTAAAATAGATTATTCTAATTTCTTTAAATAGTCAAAAATAGCGGCTCGTAAAATATTCACATTGTTTTTTAATCTCAACCCACCTGTTTTTCAGATGTTCGTATGAAGCGGAGAATTACTAAATTAAAGTAATCAATTTCATAAAAGCGCATCATTTTTATGGGCCACAACAAGAAAATAAAAAAAAGAATAAAATAGGAGTACCCCGATTACACTCTTTATCAGTTTTAGAACTTTAATAGTATACAGCATATGCCAGGACTTAAAGATAATAAACCGAGCGTCTTTGTATGTTCGTAATAGCTTCGTTCCTAATTCTAAGTGATCAGGAGCAGATTTCAAAACAAAATATTGGTGATTTAGCCAATAAATTAAAAAAAGTATTTTATCATAGGGAAAAATCCTAAAGAAATTCATGTGCACTATGTTGAGGACCTAAGGGAAAACTAAGAATAGATTATATTTCTAGAGTAGCCCTCGGAAATAAAGAACCATCTAAGCTAGGAGGCATACAACTTGATTTTTATTTACCCGGATTTGAAGTAGTAGCTAATAAACCAGGTTTAAGGATAGTAGGATGTTTACATCTAAGTCTTTGGGAAATACCGCAAGAAAAGGATGATTTTGTACAACCCTTAGAGATAAAAGAATCTGCGGCCGAGTTGGGAATATATCAAGCATCGCAAGCCAGGCTACCTATCCTCTGAGCTATACTCTTACAAGTAGCTTTAAGACTTTCTTCAAAACGAAAGTCACTGCGATATCATCATAGCTCATTCCTAGGACCATTACCCCTAGATCAAGACTCTCAATCGAACTTACAACTTTCATAACAAAGTCCTGATGCCTTCAGGCCGCTGGAAAGACATGTTTAAGAGCAAGGAGAAAAGGAATTAAGATTAGACCGAAAAGCAAGCGGAAGAGAAAGGCGATAAGGAGGATGGCCTGAGATTGTAGATGCATTCGAATGTAGTGTAGAACTAAGAGAATGTATAGGTTGAAGGGGAAGTGGTTAGGAAATCAAAAATATTAGATAAGGGAGATTAAGAACAACCCCTTGTGGTAAAATCAAACTATTAGGATTCAGACATCTAATAAGTCATAATTATTTAAGATAATGTTAATAAATTATAGCAACCATACGAATAATTCCAGCAATCACAAAACTCTCAGCAATATTATCAGGTTTAAAATTAATCTTGTAACGAAAAGTAGCTCCATCCACTTATTTAGTGTTAAAAGGACCATACTGATAATCAAAAATACATATAATAATCATAATCCCAAAATTTTCCGAAGTAGGACGAGCCCTGTCATCACGACCAGGCTTAGCCGAAATAGGAAGAGCCCTGTCATCACGACCAGACTTAGCCGAAATAGGAAGAGCCCTGTCATCACGTCCAGAATTTTCCGAAGTAGGACGAGCCCTGTCATCACGACCAGACTTAGCCGAAGTAGCACGAACCCTGTCCTCAAGTCCGGACTTAGCCGAAGTAGGACGAACCCTGTCCTCACGTCCAGACTTAGCCGAAATAGGATGAACCCTGTCCTCAGGACTTTGAAAGTTAGTATTCTAGCATGGCTAAGGAAAGTCTATAATTAAAATAGCCTCCAAATCTCCCAATCGATCAAATTCTTCCTGAATCTAACATATTAACTCCTCACTAGAATCTACCCAAATCCTGCTCACAGTCTTTATAAAATAACCACCCAATCTTATCAACTCACAAGCCTTCCCTCCCTACACGCCCAAAGGCCATTGAATAATAGGTTCAGCCGCTGCATGTGATGGAGGCGAGCTGCGAGTCTAGTAATAAAATGATAAGTTCGCCAAAAATAAGTTACTCTCCCCAGATAAGCCAAACTGTATTTTTCAGTAGTCCTAAGCTGCCAGAAGTAAGAGACTCAAGGCCTTTAAAGAAGCTAACTTTAAACAGATTAAAATTGTAGAGGTAGTCAGTTCTGCCTTAAAATTTTATGAGATTTCATCCCTTTAAATATCAATCCGTTTTCATTTAGAATCACCAACCCTAAGTCCTCCATCTAACTAAGCTCGAGACTGCCCTTTTAATCGCAAACACTCGATTCCAAAAGTACAGAAATCAGCTCCTCAATGAAAGCAGCATCTTGATCGCCCTTTGCACTTAATAAACTTTACCCATTAAAAAGCCCAACCAGTTGATATGCATGTACTCTCATCCTTCCAAAATTTAGTAGAATAAATCTAGTTTTCCAGAGGTGGACTATTATTTTTACAATGGCAATTGGATGTAAGTGTAACTAAAAAAGCTACTTAAATAGGCGGAGCCGATGGTGAAGAGAGTGGAATTTCAGTCAGGACTGATATTCCTATTTGTACCGCATGACGTAATTAGGGGACAGGTGGAGGAGGGGAGGGGACGAATCCAAATATAATAATACTCGGATTACAGAAAGATAAATCTGAAGTTCCTACAAAAGTATAAATCCTTGATCATTGTCAAATAGTTCAACCCTAAGTTCTTTGCTCCCATAGTCCCCTTCTCAAATTCAGTCCGAATCTACCTACTCACCGACAACCTTTAGCGCGATACTATTCACTTCACTCACCCTTTGGTCGAAGCCGTCATCGATCACTCCAAACTCCTTTTCCAGTCATTGCCCGGGATGCTCATCAAGGAGAGCGACATGAGGCGCTAGCCATGTCTGGAGCCCAAGGACCCCAAAGTCTATTTGTTATAGTCAGAGCGACTGCCGGGTTTCAAAGAAATAATGAATCTGTTAAGGAAGAATAGAGTTTCGTTCTCAACTGTCGAAACTCCAGTCTAGATCTAATAGAAGCATGCAATCGTCATAGTAGATTTCTTCAAAGCACCCTTGATCTTTAACTAATTCGCTGGTAAGCTCAAGGTCCTCATCATGGTCCTTTCTCCCAGCTCCTCCCTATTTGAAGATGCCTTTCGCAAGATCTCCAATTTGCTTCTGGTCACTGACTCCCCTTAATAGTTGACCTCCTACGTGCAAAATATCTATTATAAACAGCTCGTAAGATCACATTTCATAAGGCCCAAGTACAATTTCTAGCGAGTGCAAGTGATGACAGACCTGCCAGCAGAGACGTGCTAAGCCATCAAATTCTTAGTCGAGGAATAAAGATTGATACAGTTTACTTAAGGCATTCCTTAGGACCTCGATTCAATAATTCCACCTACTATAATTTTATCATCGCATTAAAAAATACTACAAATGGCCCATTCTTGTAATCCAATGCTAATGTTCTGTAAATACGGAGACCGCTTAAACGAAAATAATTCACCTGCACACTTAGGCTATGCCAATTCTCCTTAAACCTTTGTTTAATTCCTTAAGGAATGCACCTCTTCAGATCAAGCCCTATGCCAAATCTTATTCAATGACATGAAGCCTATCAAAAATCTTCATACCTTCAAGCTCTCGCTCAATTTGCCAAGCGACTTCAACTGCACAATACTTAATAATCTGTAAACCCTGGATGAAGTGGAATTGCTGGTGATAAAAGAGGAGGACCTTTGGGAGCTAAAGGGAAAAGAGGTGGGAGTGGCTGTGATAGGGAGATGTCCGAACGATTACAAGCCGAGCTTAAAATGGCATAAGAATGTGAGAATAGTGGCCAACGGAACTCAATTACTGTCTCAGATTATTTAAAGATATGTCGAAGGCTATACTCCGGTTTTGACAAGGACTGTCCTCTTCTACTAAATCAAGAGAGAACTCAAGGAAATTATCATTAAGGAGATCAAGCATATCACTCGTCTAGCAAAATTCTTCTCTCTCGCCACCAGAAAGGACCTCCTTTAGTTCATTGCCGAATAGCCTCTTATCATTACCAATTGCGTTAACCCTAGCTCAATCTCTTAGCTGCAAGCAATTTCTCCTCTTTCGAAAATAATAATAATAAATTAGAGCAGTGATGGGGCGAAATTGAGTTGCCAGAGGAAGGAGGTGGTGCTGGTTCCCAACGATTTGTAAAAAATAAGAAATTCAGTATCATTCCTAGCCTAATAGGTCTATGAATTCAAGTCCCCGCTGCTAAAGAAGATAAAGAAGACTAGGATAATAGGAACGATGAAATAATTTTACAAAGTCGATAAGATTAACGAATTGTCTCTCAGCAAAAAGCGAAACTAGTTCATCACGAGGACAATCGAACAATCAAAAACCATGTACAAACACAGAAGCCTCAAGTAATTCTGAAATTATTCATTTTATAATCATCCATGAACGCTGAGATCCTTGAGCTGCAAAAACTCCTGATGGAGGTCCAGAATACGCAAATTATAAGATTTTCCTAAAGAGTCCTCATTGAAATACTTTTGAAATTACGTCAGCGGGGAGTCCAATTGATTTACTCCCTGGACGGTGAGGAAATATATACTCCTGAAAGGCTTAGACAATCTGCTTTGACTCTAATTTAACAGTCCAAGAGGATTTAGGTGACTGATTTGTCCAACCTCCTAAACTGCAGTGAGGATATTACTAATAAGGTGGTTGAATAGCTCAAGTAGATGCGAGCAATCGAGCTGGAGGACGGGCTGGCTATGAGTCACTAGTTTGTGAGAAGCTTGCTGAAGGATTTCGGATTTTAATTATAGGAGCACGATTCCTTGTCGATTCTTAATTTCGCTCAAAAGAAAAAAATATCCTTTTAATTCACACGAAAAAAAATTTTATAAAACCTTGCACCATTGAAAGCTATCCTTAAATAAAATTCATTGGTTATATCCGAAAAGAGAGCAAAAATCATGAGGGCGAGGCTGCTGGGTAGACTAAGAGGGACGAGTAAGCCGATTCCTCTGAACAATTTGAGCGAGCTGTAGGAGAACTGCAAGCGAGAGATTGAAGGTATGATAGAGGAAGGGCTCATAAAGGGGTCGATCGAAGATGAAAATTTTGTTCCGACTTCATTTTAAAAATACAGAAGAGACTATGTTTAGTAGCAAATCAAGACAAATAAGTTCATCTAGTACCATCAACTTACTAAATTCCTCGGATTAAAGCACCCTCAGTAATTTATCAAAGAGCAGCTTGGCCAAGATCTCCTATACTACGAGTTAGTCTGTCTCACTCCCGCCTGGCTCGAGCAGCTCAAATAGGAAATCCAGCTCAGCTTCAATAAGTCAGGTTATCACGAGATGGATGCC
Organism: Craspedacusta sowerbii; assembly: GCA_003687565.2. Lineage (NCBI taxonomy): Eukaryota > Metazoa > Cnidaria > Hydrozoa > Limnomedusae > Olindiidae > Craspedacusta > Craspedacusta sowerbii. The sequence goes on from QQSS02222607.1 coordinate 17,729, forward strand.
TTGGCTTAGCTGTTTACCGATGAGGAGAGAGACTGCCTATTGCATGAAACATTCAATCTGAAGAAAGTGATTTTCGCCGGGACCGTTATCATCAAGTAGAGCTTTATTAAAACTTGTCTCAAGCCCTTCTAGATAAGATCCCTCGTCGAGGCAGCTTTCTTTTAAAAACCCACCAAGAAGAAGTCTGCAGTCCTTCTGAGAGGCCATTAAGTGGCCAAGTAACTGCTGGTTACCAAGATTTTATCTTACGAGGAGAAGGACAGTATTTTAGTAGAACAACTGAAATAGCTGATTCCGAGATTCCTGGAGAGGAGGGTGGTGTAATTGCGAAAAGAAATAAATTAGGGGAGTTTAAAGTATTAAGGAACAAAGGTATAGTTCGGCAAGTAATTCCTCTAGGCGTTTTCGAGCAGGATGATTGCCGATAAATAATTCCCTTTATTCTTGGAAATCGTTAGGAGAATCAAGGACAAGTCCTTCCCCACCGACCTCGACAAGCACTTTCTCAGGATCCTCTCCAAGCGCGATCAGAACTTCGATGTCAAGTAGCTCGAAATTAGCGCCTGGCTCTTGTCCAAAGAGCCTAGCTTGCTGAAGAGAGGCAAGACGTCTGCAGCTTTCATTATAAAAATGTGGGGCAGAGAGGAGGGAGAGCGGCGTTGCTAATGGCTGAAAGAGTAGGAATGGTGACTTATAATGTTAAAGAACCCGGTCGGTATTCAAGATGGAGATCGATTGGTAGGTTTATAAATGGCCAGTAACACACAAATTCATAATGAAAATCAAAATATCATACCAAGAGAAGAACCATATTGTCAACCTTGACAACATCTCCACCTACAAGCAACTCGTTGCCTTCGTCCAGGACAAGTACCCCAAACTCGGACCCTTCCACTTCAACTATCTCGATGAGGATAAGGAGTCCATTGTTGTAAACTCCGACTACGACCTCACCTCTGTGAAGGAGTTTAATGTGAAAAAACTGTTTGTGGTTTTGGATGAAGGGACATAAAACATTGACATGAGTGGAATGGAAGAAATCTCAAACGTTGACTTGAGTCGAGTTTAACACATTGAATCCAAAGCTGACTAAGAGGCTCTTAAAGGTGCCTAGATCGTGGCTTTTGAAGCTGAGAACAACAAGTCTCAAGACATCCTGACTCAAGTGAACACAATAATGAACTAGTAGAGGGCGATCTCCACTGAGATGATCGTCAATTCAGAACAGGCCAGCCTCACTGAGCCAGTCCCAACTCTGTAGAATGCTTCTGCCACTGAGAAAGTTGAAATTTAATAAAAGGGAAGTGCCACCTAAAATGTCTAGGTCAAAAGAATCTCTCATGAACGAAACCACAAACACAACAGGGAGCACTGGCACGGCAAAAGGTGGCACTAACGTACGTCTGAGGAGCGTTAACAGTGGCACAAGAAGAAGCACTAAAAGATTGAGCGAATGGTCGAAGAAAAGATCTTGAAAATGTTACCCGAGATTACAAGGACAGTGGCTTAAAACCTTGCAAGAGGAGAGCCTCTGAGGGAGCCGGTCAGGGACCCAGCCGCATAAAGGATAGTCCACATGGGAGTGAAGTGCGATGGTTGCGGAGTAAATGATTTCGAAGGGGTCAGATACAAATGCTATACCTGCAAGGACTTTGACTTCTGCTAGAAATGTGAGGCCAACAATACAGACCATAAACACCCCTTCATCAAGATTAAGGTCCCTGAAACCTTCAACCAAAATAAAATCAGATTTGACAAACAGAATATGCATGTCATCGGAGATATTCTGTTGGACCACCCCTTCACTCAGAACCTAAAGAACTGCTTCGTGAATGCAAGCGAGGAATGCAAGAAGGGTTGGAAGAATCGGAAGTAAGAGAAATGGGAAAAGAAGAGGGAGGCAAATCGAGTGAGATAGATCCTGAAGGAGATCGAGGCCTAATTGAACATTAAGCCGAAGGAGGCGAACATCTAGGTGTTCTATTAGAAGAGCAAGGAGGAGATAATAGACCATATCCTCAAAGAACAATGAATCCCATAAATCTGATCACCTTCTCCCATTTTCATGAACAAATAACTGATTTCGTCTTAGAGGAACATCTAGCCCAGAAGGACCCAGCTCTTCATCACCAACCCCAAGGATAACCCTCTCAACAAGGTCTACGAGGTCTACGGACACCTTAACACCCTCGTCAACTCTCTCGACTCCCGCATCGGCGAGGTTGTCAGCAGAAACGAGGCCTAGTTCTTCACAGCCTACAAAAGCCACATGGAAAAAATAAGGCGCTAGCTAGAGTAAATAAAATAGAAGTCTAGGAATCAGGAGAAGGCCTTAAACTCAAACGAGCGCATGATCCAGCTGTAGAAGCAGATCGTGATTTTCAGGGAGGAGGCACTCCTGCTGTACGAGAAGCTTCAAATAAAAGACCAGCAGCTCTAAGAGTTAAAGCTATTACACGGGGAGGCCTGCAAGTAAAAGCAATTTCTTTAATAAGAGGTAAAAAGGCTGCTCAAAAAATGCAGACTTCTAGAGGTCTAAAAGACTGTCAAATAGGTCTCCAGCCTCAACTTATAGCGCAAACTACTTTGTGAGCCCAAGTTTGATGCAGTCTAATCCTCTTTCTAGCACCGCAAGACTTATTAAGTCAAAGACAAGTTAAAAAAAATCCTGCCGATCAAGCGGAATTCGGTGAGCACGGGAGTGAGTGCCCTGAACACAACCTAGCGGCAGGATCCGTAATTGAGGCGTATTTTTCTGGAGAGCGTTTAGACAGTGAAGCGATAAATATTTAAACGTAAAACAGGATTGAAAGGGATTAGTAGAATTATTACCAGTGTTCAAGAAGGCGACTTCAACCAACTATGACAGCGGCTATACCAACAACAAGCTCAACAAGATCTAGGCTGAGAGCGGCAGTGTCTGCTAGTTTTATCGGAAGGTATCTTAGGAGGAATTTATGAAGGCAGACAAAATAAGAGTGCTCGAACTGCTGATCGGAGACTAATAAAACTTGAGGAAGCTTTATAAAGCAATCTTCAAATGAAATTAAAAATTGTTGTTTATTAATTGAATTGAATGGTTGTGCAAATTCTTAACGCAATGTGTTTCGTTATTCTCACGGCCACAACTGCCTTTCAGCTCTACGGCAATCCCGCTCACCCTCAGCTCCTCAAAAGGTGGGTCATCCTCCTCATTCTTTACTAAATTTAGGACATTATTTGTTATTTCTTAGGATTCATACCCTTTTTCACGTTCGCCTTCCAAGTAACAAAATTCTTGGCGATCCACCCTTAGAATTTCTTTGTCTGCTAAAGAGGATTTTAGTTTGTCAAATTACTAGACCACGAGCTTCTGGCCAGTCGCACGAGGAAGGCCCTCCGAAAGATCTATAAGTACCTTTGTCTTGGAATGGTGTATATGATCAGCACTCTCATCAAAAAAATAGAACCCTCAGAAGAGTTGGAGGAACAGATCAGAGATCTTCTAATCTAACTGAGGAAAGTAAATAGCAAGCAAAAGGATAAAGAAAAAATGGAAGTCAGCTAGAAGCCCACAAAGGAATCTCCGGAAAAGGGCTACACCGAATCTAAGGAATCAGCCTGGGATAAAATAACAATGAATTCAAACTAGAACGATAGTCTGTAGATGCAAGGCAACTAGGTTAAATTCAGAGGAGAAGTAGTTGTGATTCGAGGAACCAAATCCCTTCCCTCTAAAATGTAGCTTTTCGACATAGTGTTTTATAATTTGCGGAAGGAACTCAAGCTCATTACACTGCAGAAAAAGGTCTACGAAAAACATATCGTAGAGGATATCAAGATCGTCGACGACCAGTATCTCGAGTTTTTCTTCAAAGAGAACTACATCCGCAGCAGGCTCGTCAAGTTTGGGAACAAGGAGTCCTGCTTGCTGATCTACGAGGAGCTCTTGAAATGGATCCATATTTGAGTACAATTGATTGACACTTTCATAAATTTCTCAATGAAGAAGTAAAATATTTGGCACCCTAGCATGTTTTTTTCCTGGCAGTGATAAGCCGTTCTACAGGGGAGTTGCACTCCTTGGTGGTTCTGCACTAAAATAGCTATTTGGCGACGGGCTAGTTGGATGAGGGGATGGTGATGCTGGTTTTGAGTCTAGCCTTGGAGTTGACGCAGGAATAGCTGGACTTATTCATCTAGCAGAGCTTGAGCTTGCCCTCGAGCTATTGGATGACGGCCTCGTACTTTATATTCTTGCTGATCTAGATTTAGTATGCTTGCCAAATATTTTTTAACAATTCAGATTTGCACTAAAGTTACTACAAAGGTAGTCTGAGTTACTTGCTGGCACTGAGTTTGCTTTTGGAGAGCCGTTTAACGCACTCCTTCGCCGCTTTGCTGAACTTAATTTAGTCAGTTTCGGCTTCGGTAAGTCGAAATATTTTAGCCCGCAGCCTGGCAGACTCCGCCCGAGAATCCTCGAGGTCTAGCCTTAAAATTTAGAATTAACGTTATAGTGCCTTTCTGCTATTTTACTACTGCAGCAGACTTGACTTCAGCAAGTGGAGCTCTGAAAGCAGGATCTACAAAAAGTTTTACTCCTCCTTCCATTCCGCCTTGCTCGAAAAGGAAAGCTTTCTTTTCACTCGCGGAATTTGCATTATTTAATTTTTTTTCAATAGTCCATGCCACCCATGCCACCCATACCGCCCATGCCGCCCATTCCACCCATTCCTCCTGCATTGGCAGCCTTTTTTTCCTCTTTTTCAACTATGATGCATTAGGTGGTCAGCATTAGAGAGGCAACTGAGGCTGCGTCCTGGAGCGCGCACCTGACAACTTTGAGAGGGTCGATAATACCTGCTTGAAGCATGTCGACAAACTAGCCTTTGGAGGAGTCATACCCCAATTTATTATTATTGTCCTTAAGTAATCGGTTTCTAATTTAATTAAAATTATGTCCTGCGTTTTCCGCAATAGTTTTTGCGGGGAGGAGTATTGCCTTTTTCACTATGTTTATGCCATCCTGTTATTCAGGTGTAGATCCCTTCAGGTTATCGAGAACTCTTGACGCATAAAATAGAGCGTAACCTCCGCCTACCACGATCCCTTACTAGGTGGCTGCCCTGGTTGAACATAGAGCGTCTTGAATCCTGTCTTTGACTTCGCCGACCTCGACCTCGGAGCCGCCTCCCACTTTGATGACTCCGACGCCCCCCCTGAGTTTAGCAAGGCGCTCCTCAAGCTTCTCCTTATCGTAGTTAGAAGTGGTATTAGTAATTTGAGACTTGACTTGCTCGATCCTCTATTAAATTGCGTTCTTATGCTAATCTCCTGACATTATTATAGTGTCATCTTTAGTTACGATCACCTTCTTGCACTTTCCCAGAACTTAAGGACCGCATTTCTTTAGCTCCATTCCCAGCTCTTCCGATATCACTGTCGCTCCAGTCACGATCGCGATGTCGTTTAGGATGGCCTTCTGATTGTCCCCGAAGGAGGGCGATTTTACAGCACAAACATTCATGCTGTTTTTGAGTTTGTTGAGAATTAGAGGTGCAAGTGCCTAGCTTTAGAAGTCATCACAGATGATAAGCAGGTTTTATCTCTTCTAGTGAATATGCTAAAGGATAGGCAAGAGGTCGACGAAGTTGGTAATCTTCTTATTGACGATGAGGACACTACTCTTCTCGAAAGTGCACTTCTGCGTCTTCTGGTCGTTGGAAAAATAGGGGCTGATGTAGCCTCTATCGAACTTTAGCCCCTCGATGATCTATACCTAGTGCTTCAGAGTCTTTCCGTCTTGGACTGTGACTGACCCCAGGTCTGAAATTTTACTGTAGAGGTCGGATATCAGGCCTCCAATGTGCTCATCTCCGTTGGCAGAGATCTTCGCTATGTTTTTGACAGTGTCAATGTCCTTTATGGGGATGCTCATCTTCTTGAGCTAGCCGATTACTGCCTCGACAGCTATGTTGATCCCTTTCCTCAAGTTGGTGGAATTACCCTATTCGAGATGTCCCAAGCCAGCCTTAAGAATCGATCTAGCTAAAACTGTGGCTGTTGTTGTCCCATCTCCAGCGTTATCGTTTGTCTTACTAGCTACACTTTTCACCAGATTCGCACCGATGTTCATGAACTTATCTGAAAAGTCAATCGCCTTGGCGACTGTGACTCCATCTTTGGTGATTTTGACTCCACCAAATCCTTGGTCTATTAAGACATTCCTTCCAGAAGGTCCCAAAGTAACCTGAACGGCGTCAGCAAGGAGGTTGCAGCCCTTCATCATTTTTTCTCTGGCTTCATGAGAGAAGGATAAGACCTTGGCAGCATTTCTGCGGGTCTGACGAATTAGGTTCCTTGTTAAAAGTGCAGATATCATTATCAACACAAGTGGCCTTAATTAAATTTAAAGGATGTCGAAATTTCCAGAACTCACTTCAAGTAGCTCTTTTCAAGAAGATGGCTCATACCACTCTCCTAGAGCCAACATTGGACTCCCGCCAAACGCAGAGTCAGCCTCTTGCTTTGAGGCTTTTGGCCGTGCTCCCTCAAGCTCTGAGCCTCCTGATAGAGCTTGTAGGATTAGGCTGTTAGCCCTTTGGCTTCGTAGAGCAAGGTCTAAAGGACGTCCTTCTCAACGTCACGCTTATCTCTTGCCTTGACCACATCCTCAGCGAGTTATCGAACTGCTGCTGATTAAAACTTCATGTCTTGCTCTAGAAGCTTGGTGTACTACTCGAGGGGATTGAAAACTGGGGATTTGTATAATTCGATGAGCCTTCTTTTTTTGGTGGTGCTCATCGAGTAGGGATCCGTGTAGCTATTGCTATATGGAATCAGCCAATTTATCGATTGAGGTAGATCTCCCTTCTTCTCAAACAGTTTGAACTAGCTGCCCAAGTGCGGATGGCCCTCGTTCTAAATAGACGAATACCTTATAAGCTTTTCGAGCAAGTTGGTCACAAATTTATTGAAGAGTTAATTGAAGAGACTATAGTAGCCGGCTTAAACACTGGCGAGTCCGTAGGTGCCTGCAGTTTACTTGATTTTTTTTTAAAGGAGAGTGGTGATGTTGCGCTAGGGTTTTTCCTTTTAAATCTTGGCCTTCTTTTCCTACTTCTAAGGCTTTTATTTTTCAACCTTTTGAGGAGAATCACTAGACTACTACCTCTAACGAATCTGCTTAAAGGACTTTTTGGTCTTGATTTCGGGGAGAGCAGGCATAGTTTCCGCCAACTTTTTTTTTTTATCGAGGATCTGTTTCGAAAATTTTTCGAGGTTGGGCTTGTCGACTAGCTTAGGAATCAGCATGCGATCGATGCATTAAGAATAGTTGGGTTCGCTGTATGATACTTTGGCGAACACCTAGTTCAGAGTCATTTTGCCTTATCTGAGTATGTTGGGGTTGGTTAGTTGTTGACTCACTTTTTCGATGGCCTAAATCCAGATCAGGTAGGCCTCCTCGAGCTTCTGGTAGTTCTCTAGGATGCACCGCTTGGCCTTGCCAAACTTTTTTTGTGAGTCTATGGATTTGTAGAGATTTTTGAAGATATCTCTTTGTTTCGCCTAACTTTTCAGAGCCTCCTCAATTATTTTTTACTACTCCCGGTAAGTCATGTCAGCCGCACCTCCTGTCTTCAGAAACTAACGTATCTTCGCTACCTTTATATCGAACTCTATCATTAATTCAATATATGTGCACTTGCTGCAGTTAGTAGAATGCCTGTCCCACCCACAGAGACTAGGTCTTCAAGTTTCTTTGTATAAGCAAAACTTGCTTCTAGCCTCTGTGCCCGAAGTGCTCATAGGAGCACTAACAAAAGCACTCTCCGCTTAATCCGATGGAACTGATTCCTTTTGAACAAGCCTAACGATAGGCAGCCTCGAAAATCCAAAATTATTTAGCGAAGCTATCTAACGTTTCAAGCGAGAGAGAGAAGCTTGCAAACGAAAATAAGAAAAAACTCGAACATATAAGAATGAGTCTCATCAAGTAGGTGTAGATGGCTTTCAATCCCAAGGCTATCATAAGTTCCAAACTCAACATGATTAACAGCACCTAGGGTCTCAAGAGCATCTTGCTCTACGAGGAGGGACTCTGGGGAGGACTGCCTGTCAAGCGCGAAAGCATGCTTAATCCCTTAGTTTACAAGGAGAGGATCCAGACATTTTTAGAAAATAATATAAAGCTCACGACATGAATAAATTCACTTTTTAGCTGCCGTCTTCAAGATGGATAGTCCTTCCTCCTATCCTAGCAAGTCCTCGGGTCGGCCTCTCATCAACAGTTCCGGAATGTGCTTATTGAGCAGCCTCTTGCGAAGTTCGGTGCTGCCCATATTGTGTTAACTACCTCCGAAATCTTTGTTGAGAGCCAATTCCTATTACTAACGCTTCTGCCTCTCATTTTACAAGTATTTCTGTAAACTCTCTGTTACCACCTTCAGCTCCCCGTCTATTTTTAAATCAGCCTTCACCGCAGTTAGAACTGGGATGTTGCCCAATTTCACCAACTCTTTCCTATAATTAGAGTGTCTGTTCCAAGCAGTCAGGAATTATGAAGGGAGCAAGACATCTCGCTGATACTTGAGGAAACTCTAAGCCCACTGAATCTGGTCGAACTGCCTCCTCAATTCGAGCTGGTCTCCGACGATGTAGGACAGCTTTTAGTAGGTGCGGTCCTGAAGGTCCTTGAAGCACTTTTGGACTTTGTCGTAGAGCTCATTCTAGACTGATGTGGCATTTTTGTTGACCTCCTTCATTTTATTTTCTAATTGACTCAAGAGCTCAACAATCTTATTCTTCCGCTTTTATAGACTCGGGTCAAGCTAATGCGACTTTGATTTGTACTAGTCGTACACCTACTCAATCTTTACCACCTCATGGTTGTTCAGTTTGTGGTTCCCTTTTATCTTGCAGTAAACGCACAGCGCCTCGTTGCAAACCAGGCAGTATAGCTACAGTTTACTTGTAGGGTGCTCCAGACATTCCCCATACGGCTTCGGCTTGTCCTTTATATCAACTCGTTTATGCCGCTGGAATATTTTTTATTTGTCGTGGTACTTATTGTCACAGTCGAGACAGAAGCTTGCACTTTCGGTCAGGCAGTATTTTACAGCCTGGAACTTTCCGCAGGCCTAACAAATGGGGGCACTAAGCTACTGCTATCGTTTGGGGTCAAATTAGAAATGGACTTAATAGCAAGGGAGGATCTGGTCAGGCCTGAAGATTATGTAATCGTGCCTGTAGTGAGGAGATGAACTATCATCCTAGTAGAGGTAGATGGAGTCGAACCCGCTCGGAAGTTTTGCGAAATGGTCCTTCTTGAATTTTTAGGAGAACATAAAGTAGCTTTTCCCTACTGAGATCCTCACCAGCAGGAATTTATACGTGTTGTTCTGCGACGGCTCCAGCTTAATCCTACCAGTCTCGAAAACACGTCCCTTCTCCTTGTCGATGTCGAACCCCTTCTGGATTATGTTCTGAATGCTATTCACCCCCTCTAGGCTCGATATCGGAATCCACGACTCTAATATTAAACTGTTGTTCCGTTTTTCAAATCGGCTTGTTAAATGGGTCTTTTCGACGTGCCAAATGTTTTTGACGACGGCAGTCGTGGAGCCTAGGGCCAGCTGCAGCTGGTACTCGATTCCGCCGAACTTGGTATCTGAGCGATCGAGGTTCTTTTCTTTGGCGAGGTGACTATCGACAGTCAGTTTTTTGTCCATTTAATATTATTATTATTTGATCAGCCCAATTTGAAGGTTAGTAAGGAGAACACGTCCTTCCCCACTCCTTTCAAGCAGTTTTCCAGGTATTATTGGATATTTTTCCTGAACTCCTACTTTATGTCACTTAATCTGATCAACATCCCACCGATTTTCAATTGAGTCTGCTGGAGCAGCTCCAACCTTAGCTGCTTAGATTTCAGTGCGAAAGGTGGGCGAACCTATTCTTTGCTGAGCTGAGGCCAAATCCTGTTGTGGATGATTTGTTGGATGAAGTGCCTGACATCTGAGGTGAGGCTAACTAGATTAAAGGTGATGGGACACAACAACTTACTACCCGTCAGATCGCCTTTATATCTCATCTTTTGGTTGTTCTGGATATAGAAACCCATAGTGTAATGTCTAAACTAAGGATTCTTTGAGTGCCGATATCTCACAAAGTTGATCTCTACTACCTCCGAAAACACTCCTAAAGAGAGATCCTTGAACGCAGGGTCGTAGAAAAAGTACACCGAAGAGAGGACGCCGGGTGTCAGGTCGCACACGCCGACAGCAATAAGGACGTCTCGGTAATAGTATTTGAAGTGGAAGCTGCCAAGAAATGGAGCGAGTCCGAGATTATTAAGGCACAAAAAACTTTTGTAGGACTAGGCTTTCTCCTTCTTGTTATGGACTATTTCTGAAAACTTCTTATAGAGCAGGAACGATTACTCTTAGTAGCACGCCCTCTTTATCTTTATCTGCAGTTCCCCCAGTCTCATCCCATCCTACTCGAATTCCATTTAGGCAATCAGCTCTGACCCTTCTCCTTCCATCGCCTCCTCTTACACCGCCATCAGCTAACCCTTTTTCTACTATTTTTACTAAATTGACTAAACATTTGAATAGAGTTACAAAGGCTTGGACTAAAGTTTAAACTAGACATTATCCTAAGGCTTGGATAAGTTAATATTGCTGATACCTTGTTTGGACTTGTTGAGTTTTGGTTTGGGGAGGGTGGTTAGAGAGAGGGAGAGGTATCCATTTTCCTACAGTCTGTGCAAAATATAGGGCTGGGCGACTGAATTGACTATCGGTATTATAGTATTTATTACACTCTTGAGTTATAATTTTTTATTGATTTTCTTTAATATTCCGAAAAACATCAGCCAGTAGTTCGAACTAAACTCCTCCTTCTTGTTCTTGCACGCAAGCACCTTGCTCTTAGGCTCCAGCTTCTAAATCGGAACCTAAATGTTGAAGACCTGCTGAACAGCGAGAGCAGCCTGGGAGAATAGTTACTCGTCGAAGAGCCGATGCAGAGTTGCAGCCCTCTGCTAAACCAGTTGGAGTAATTCTGAGTTTATTTCTTAAACTTTCACTGGCTCCTTTTTGATTATTTTAGGCTACTATTTTTCTATCAATAGTTCTTATCCCCTAACAAACTTCCTAAGGCATCGTTTCACGACCGTCCTCTGGCTCTTCGATATCTTGAAGTCTTTAACCTCCAAAAAAATACTGAACACCGGACAGCAGTTCCTGGGTACATCGTACCTGTAGAAGTAATGTCCGCACCGTCTAAACCCGGAGAACATCATCATTTAATAGACGGATGGGTCCATGTTTTAGCAGAACAATCCGTAGCTAGTGCTTTTGTATTACTAGCAATAGCCGCAGTGGTTTTTAGATTAGTAGCTGGCTCCTTGTATCAAATTCAATTCGCTCATAATATCTATTCAAATAACTCACCTGCGCCTGGGTTTTCGCCTCGCACTGACTACCACTCCTAGCACTTACACACCATAATTATCCCCTTCTCTACCAAGACCTCCACCTCCTCCGGGTTAGACTACTCCTTCACGAGTTAGGCAATAGCCTCCTTGATGTACTTGCTCCAGTTGCATAGCACGAATCTATCCTAGTTAAGGGGCTAAAAGATCTATCGCTAATACATAAAAAGGTCCTTTTTAGTAGCTTACGAAATGAACTGGTGGACATTCGCGTCATTTACAAAGCCCAGCTGCAGGAGGAACTAGCACCGCTGATACACCTTATACAGGCTTATTATCTGGATAAGATGGCTCTTCGTCATTGTTTATTTACGCTCAGCTTTGAATTACAACATTGGCAGCGGGTTGTGGTCCCAGGGCCTCGGCTAGTTGAACTGCAGTGGCTATTCTGACGGCCTCCTTACAAAGAACTTGTCATCTGAAAAAGCCCAAGAAAAGAAAATTCTAAGAGTGCTTAAGTCAAAGGGCTAGTGGTAATTGCTGTTGTAGTTGACGAGGACATCCTTGAGCAGTTCGAGGGCCTATTTGTTGGCGAAGTTGAACACTATGAGCGGGATGTGGCCGAAGTCCTCAGGAAAGACTATTTGGTACTTTTGCTTGCTTGAATTCCAGCCTACTACGCTCAGGTCTACAATAGTCTCATCCACGAAAATTATTTTCTGGCCCTCCGGCTATTATTTGAGTAGCTTTTAGTACTTGTTCTGGAGGACGGCGTACTCCTGGTTGCGAGCGTTCCAGTAGCGTTGGTCGAGACTGCCGGCGAAGTAGTGGTGCTCCTTCCTGAGCCAGTCGTTCTGGCGGAGCTGCCTGAGGAGGATGAGCTGTGCGAGCTTGTTCTGCAGGTCGTGGTCGGGATTTTATTTGAGAAATTATTTAATCGTTAATATCTTCCTGTCGAGCTAAAGCTTTTAGTCCTCGATTTCGAACAATTTCCTGTGACATGCATTTTTGCTCAGACTCTCCTCCTACCCAGTCTTTGGCGGCACTCCCATGTACACTCGGTTCAACAATCCGTTCTCCCTCAGGCTCACTCTCTCCTTGAACTAGACGTAGCTGTAGTGCAGTCGAGGCAGAGTGGAAATGTCCACCAACGAGTGCATGCGGCGGATGTAGGGATAATCAAGAAGGTTCTTACGAATGAGATTGCGAGTGTTTTGCAGGTCGTAATCCTAGTCATCTTATGAGCAGCCTACCTGAGTCGTCGTGTTGAATCTAGCTGTAGAAGGTGGCCAACAAAGCCTGCCTGTCATGATCCATATTATAATTAGCTCTTCTAATCAAAGTTTGGTTTCCTGCAGTGGCTACAGCAGTCTTCGTTCGCCGACGTATTCCTCAAAATCTCTGCGCAGGCTCTATTTACTGCTCTTGAAAAACGATTCTAAAAGCAGATAGCTGATCAGCAGTTCGGCAGACCCTATCGCTAGCACTCTAATATCTTTCGGGTTTATGAGTTTAGGATTGTCAATCAGTCCAACCAGCAGGCTGGCGCTGAACACGAGCCGTTTGAAGGAATTCAGCAGAGTCCCAGCCGATTGGATGAGGGTGCTTGAGTAAAATAAGTTATTAATGTTTGAAAAAAATTAATTGACGGACTCGAGAGCGCCCTGGGTGCTTAAAGCTCTTATAAAGTCGCCAGCAAGCACATTTGTGGTGCCTTACCAAATTGATAGTACCTGTGCATCACGCAGCATGACAGGCAGGTTGCTCGATTCAATATACCCCAGACCCCCGAAAGTCTAGAGTCCCTCAGATACAACGGAGATCGCCTCCTTGGCGGTGAAGAGTTTCAGTAGAGGCGTGAATATCCTAAGTTGCAACGATTATTTCTTCGTAGCATTTTTCGACTGCTCTTTAGACAGAAGTTCAGCAACCTTAAGACAGAAGATCATAGATCCCTTCCCTGTGACATCCATTTTTCGTAGAGTTTGCTGGTGGACAGGAAGCTCTGCTAACTTCTTCTTTCCTATTTGACGCTTATGTGAGTAGTCAATGGCACACAGTGTTATTTTTCTCATCATACTCACCGCAGTGCAAGCATTATAGACTCTGGTGATGTTAAGCATGCTAGCAATGTTCTTGACGCCCTTGCCAGGCTAGCTTAGAAGGTAAGCTTTTGCTCCTTAAAGAATCAGTTAGGCAGTCGGCAGTTGGTGAGTCCCTAACTTATCTTTTAAGCGTACAACTTTGATGTTTCTCAACTCACCGTTCTTGTTCCTCAGTTTGACCAGGAAAAGGCTGAGTGGTAATTTGGCGACGTTCTATTGGGTAGGAGTCATTCCTTATGGAAGAATCTTTGCAAGGGCCAGGCTAATATCGGCCTCCACTGCAGAGCTGAACCATTTGTACCCATAAAGCTTGTAGGATTAATTTAATCCAGGAACTGCGATAGTTTAGGTTTGGCTGACATCTGACCCTCCTTTCTTTTCGGTCATCCACTGTCCCGATGTCCAAAACAGGTTCGGATCTCGCGAAGTCAGTCGGGATAGGTATTTGGCTAGCTTGGACCTTATTTTTTAACTCAGCTTGGCCTAATCAACAATTTTAGTGAGAGTGAAAGCTGCACCATCGGTCATGGCTAACGGACAGCCATATAATCCTGAATAGGCCTGATACATCATCAGCCTTACAAGTTGCATCCATCTCTGCATGCTTCCGAAATCACCCTTTTAATACGCTAGAGCTACAATCCCGTCAGATGCCGCCAGTCTATGCTGGGCTTTCCACCCTTATGAAGTTAAAATTTTGTCAACCCTTTTACCGAATGCATCGAACTGGAACAGCTGTGGAGGCACTCTTTACGCATCTTGTGCAAAGGGCTAGTACACTTCAACAAGTTTTTTTCCAAAGGCTTAAAGCTGAGCAAGCTGACTCTACGATAAAGGATAAAACAGCGGGATCAGCTCTAGGAGGGCAGGGTCCTGGGCGGGATTCACAAAGCGCGGAGCAAGTTGACTGTGCTCGCTAATTGATCTGATATATTACAGCATAACTGTTAATTGTGGTGAGAAAATTATATCATTCTTTGTTGATGAGCGAGATCAACTTGACAATGCTGCTGTAGAACCTTGATTCGGTGTCGGAGCAGGTAGGGAACGAGGACTTTGTGGACTGGGAAGGCTTCACTCATCACCAAAACTCGATGATGGCCCTCCTGGATAAGATCACGGGACAGATGATAAACATCCGAGAAGGACTCCAGAGATAGTACCTGCATGCTATCAAAAAAATAAAAGGATTCGATGTTCCTAATCTCATTAAACTCTTCAGGGAAAAGAAGCTTCCCAAGGAAGCTCTGAAACATACAATCCCAAGCCTGGAACTCACTGACGGAAAGATTTTCATCAACAAAGAACTCATCAAGGAAAAGGCTATTAAATAAGCTCTTTAATTCAATAAGAGGAATGACGACATCAAGACATCCTTATAAACAGTTGACGAGATAGTACAATAACTACTCAAGAACATTAATCTAAACCAGCCCAACAAACCGGAAGAGCTCAAACAGGGCCCCTCCCAGTTCAAATTCAATGAGGACAAGCTGGTTGAGGTTGCCACCAGCATCAAGCTACAGTTCATCCCCTAAACTGATAACATGCTCTCGATGAAGAGCTACACCAACCTAATAGAAAAATCTATCGACCTTGTAATACCTTAATTCGTCAGGATCACTGAGGAAAGCAGGAAAATACAGAGGAGCACCCTCAGGACTGATCAGGAGAAGTATCTCGAGCAGGTCATCAAGCACATCAATGTATCCTAATAACTTATAATTGAGTCTCAGGCTGCTCTTGCCAAAAAGTTAGGAATCCCCCCCAATAAGCTCGAACAGAACTAAATGCTGCTCATGTAAAGAGGTCTTGCACAAAACCTGGTTATGGTGCAAAGCAAGGCCAGGCAAAATCTCAAATAAAAATTACCCAGAAAAAAAATCATAGTCGAGTCGGAACTCAACGACATAATCGAAACGCACATTCAACTCATGAAATCCGAGGTCGAAACTTTCAAGGAGATTTTTAAACAGCTGGAACATAAGGGGCCTGAGTCTTACCAACTGTCACCGCTGCTTCTGACATACGTGTTGAACGACCTAGTGTTCTAGAAGCTGGGGATCGAAGAGTAGGACTACCTTGCTCTGCTGAGCTAGGGAGAAATGTAGAAGAATCCTGAGCTGAATAAAGGGTTCGCAAAGATTTAGAACGGAGTTATGGAACTTCTTCAGACCATCGGTCTATTGCCACCAGGCTTTAATCCCGCCCAAATGCAGGCCATGCAAATGCAAGCCATGCAAGGCATGCAAATGCCTGGCCTCCAAATGCCCCCAGGCAGTGGTCCTTACGGGGCAATTCAAGGGCCTCCAGGGATGATGCCGGGAATGGGGATGCCGGGGATGGGAATGCCGATGATGCCACAGATGGGCTCGATGCCTGGAATGATGCCTGGAATGATGCCAGGAATGCCAGGAATGCCAGGGATGCCAGGCATGCCTCCTAAATGAAAGATTATAATTCAAATAATGAATTTGGCGATTTATTACTGCCTTAGATCCCCAAAGTAGGGATGCTTTAAGGCCTCCTTAATTGAAATACGTCTCGCGGGGTCCAGGGCTATCAATTTGAGCAGCAAGTCTACTCCCAGTCTATCCATGTTGGGCACTACCTCCTCGATCCGTGCTGCTTTGAACTTCGGAAAAGTTCCTTTAAAATCAGGAAGCTTTAGGATGTTGGGCCATTAGGTAGGAGTAGGAGTTCCGAAGAACTGAAAAATCTTGAAAATTTGGTCGATTTAGCAATCCCCTGTGAAAAGTGCTTTTTTTTCTACTAGTTCTGCAAAAATACATCCTACAGCCCAAATATCTACTCCTAAGGAATACTGCTTTTGCCCCAGCAACACTTCGGGAGCTCTGTACCAGAGAGTTTCAATTTCGTGGGTAAGAGTTTTAATGGGTAGGCCAAAAGCCCTAGCAAGTCCAAAATCTGCAATTTTAATAATGCCGTCTTTGGAGATGAGTATGTTCTGTGGCTTGAGGTCCCTGTGGATGATTCTCCTTGAGTGACAATAATTAACTCCATTTAAAAGTTGGAACATTAAATACTTGACCTAGTAGCTACTTAGCCGATGCTTTAGATTTTTCATGTGTTTCCTCAGGTCATTATCTACATACTCAAAAACCAGATTCAGACGTTTCTCCGCAGGCTGATAGTCAACTTCTCGCAGACTTACAATGTTGGGATGGGGCTGCAGCTCCTTGAGGATGGATATCTAGCGCATGGCAGTGGAGGGAACTCCCTCGTCCTCGTTGTCAAGCTTGATCTTCTTAACTGCGAGCAGGTTGCCGATAGAGTCCTTGCACTTCCAGACGATGCCGTAGGTCCCCTCGCCAATCTTCTAAAGCTTCTCGTACTTCTCCTTAGCCAACAACATCCTATTTCAAATTATCAATTATCCCCGCCTTTTTCTTTTCCCACCTACCCTAATTTTCTTTGTGGCAAGCACTTCAGACACGATTCCCATTGCTAGCCAGCACTTCTCCTCCCCAACAGCTCGACGACGTGGTTCACTGTCAAATGGCGACTGCCAGTAACCTGGGAGAGGTGTAGAGGGAGTTTGGCCATCTTAATTTTTCTTTAAAGAGCAAAATTATAAGTGAGTCGTTTGTGCCTGTTGTGGTCGACAATTCCTCCTATGACGTAAATTTAATCAGACTTTAGCTATTCGATGAATTAATCAGCATCTGCAGTGAGATAGACCAAGTTTTCTAATTAACAGTCTTGGAGAAATTATTATCTAAACAGCATCGACCAGTACTGTGCGTTGTAGTTGGACTAAAACAGAGATCGCACCGCTTGAGTGTATCCGCACACTGTTATGTTTAGCGGCCTTTAGGATTTCTTGATAAAATTTTGGCAATATGCGAGCTGTCTCATAAGGGACTTGTACTACTTTTCTGTCATCAAGTTCCAAAAGCCGAGGTCGATAACGATCCGCTGTCCTTATTTGACCCTTTCCCTTAGGATATCTCTCCGCTTTTTGATCTGCTGCTTCTCAGGCTGGACACTCTAGTCTTTCGGAATGATTTCCTTCTGAATAATTGGCAAGGCTTTGCTCCTCTTCTTTTACTTCTTCAGCATCTTGGCCTTTTGCTTATTCTAAGCCCAATACTTCTGCTTCATTAACTTTTTCAGAGCTCTTTTTGAGGGCTGAGAGTCCCTGGCCTCTTCAGTCTAAGTCCCTGCCAGGAACAACTCGCCGTCGAATTTCATTTCTTAATTTTCCATTCAGAATTTCACTTAAGGGTAGAGCTTTTTGATTAGTCCCATCACCTCTCCTAAGCAGTTTTCTAGGTTATCATTGACAATGCGGACGTACTTGTCTACCTTCTTGGCTTCAGCCACCTCCTTTTCAGCCTGCTCGAGACGGCCCTTCAAATCCTCCTACTTGGTGACTCCTTTGGCGTGGAGTCGCTTTTTGAGCTAGTCCTTATTGGTGACGTCAATGAATAGGAAGTTGGCCTAGGGGTAGGATTAATGTATATTTTCGGCTCCTTTGACATCGATGTCGAGTAAACATATCTTGCCCCTGTCGATGATATCGTTGAGTTTCCCCTTGTGTGTGCCGAAGTAGTGGTCATTGATTAGAGAAAACTAGATAAAAGCCTTCTTCGCAAGCTCCTTTTTGAATTACTCGATCGACAGAAAGAAGTAGTCACGACCGTTCTTCTCGCCCTCCCTCGGAGGCCTCGTGGTGAAGCTGATGGAGAGCTCAAAGATACCTGGGTAGCTTTTTATCAATCGAGAGTGGATAGTCGTTTTGCCCACTCCGGGTGGACCGCTTATGATCAGCGGCTTGAGCCTAATTTTATCCTTATCAATGTTATAGAATGAGAAATAGCTCATGGCATAGTCGTAGATATTAGTTGGCTGTTAGAGGAGGAGGGAGGAGAGGAAGTCATTGAGAATCTGCCTGAGTTCGGGGTGGTTTTTGACATAGGTGACGTGCTCCTCCTTGATCTTCTTCTTGATTTCCTCGTAGTAGGTCTGTAGTTCAGAGTCGAACTTGTTTTCTTGCATTCAATTATAAAACTAAATATCGCTAACCGCCCTATTACCCTTAGTATGTTTCCAGGCTTGGGACTAGTTTAAGTCCAGTCGCACCTCGAGCTCCTCGTTCATGCTCAACACCACTTAGTACTCCTCCTCCGGCATCAGCACCACTTCCGTCTTTGGACTGAATTCGTAGAACCGCTTTTTATTGCACATGACAGCTTCATTTGTGAAGAGAGAGTTCTTCTCAGATTTGAGGCTGAAGGTGAGTTTGGCCTTAGGCTTCTTGCCGAGTGTGTAAAAGAACGAGATATTTTTGAGTTTTTCTTTGGCGTAGACCCTAAAGAAGAACGAGACCTTCTCGCCTGCCTTGAAGTTCAAGGTCTGCTTTTTCTTTTGTAGCTTCACCACCTTGTTTATCTCCATCAGCTTGAACTGCTAGATATTTTACAGCGAAATACGTAGATTGTAGGCCTACTCTTTGACAAGCAAGTCGATCCTCTTCATTATATCTTCGATTCTGTTCTTGATGAAGCTCTCGCTGGGCTGATTCTTGAGGTCCTTGATGACAGTATCCAGCTCCTTGCGAGTGATGTAGAGATTCTCCTTAAGCTTGTCCACAATGAGCAAAGTCTCAGACTAGAAAGATCCCTAGTTCCTCATGATCTTAGTTATTTACTGGACGGTGCTCTCCTTGATCTATTCTATGACTGACAACATTTTTCCCTTCAGCCACTCGAAATAATTGACCACCTTGCCTTCCGCTCTCTCGATGTCCTCTTCGGAGAAGAACAGGGGTCGTCTAACGAACTCGCAGAGTTTGGAGTGGGGGACGAAGTTGATGAGTCCGTCGTGGAGGTGGTCAGCAATATGGTCTGGGTGGTTGCAGATGGGCTATTCGGAGGTGCATTTGGAGTTGGTGCAGTAGATGTCGAGCAGAGCCTGATGTGTGGGACACTGATTATTCTGCATATATCTTATAAATATAAAGTCAATATTCAATAAATAATTGCATTGTGCTGGTCTGCTGATAAGAGATGCTCCACTCCCGGCATCGACCTGCTTCGTCCCTTCTCCTCCTCCCTCTCCGGCATCTCCTACTCCTCCTACTATGATTACAGCTGCTCCACGAAGGTGCAGCTCACCTAGTTATGGATAGCCTTTAGCACCTCACGCTAATTCTCTTGCAAACGTTTCAGCTCCTCCAGCGATGTGAACTGACTTTTGAGATTGCGCAGGTAGAAAAAGTATGCCTAACGGAACAGTTTGTTGGGCAAGGAGAAGGGTGGCGCTTCCGATGAGGAAGTACTCGAGTTGCTTGTCCGCTCTTTGGAGCCTTTGGAATCTCTCGAGTCCATCATGTCTTTCATCTAGCGGTCAGTATTGTCTTATCGCTTGACTTACTTTCGCTCTTCACTGGGCCTAGTGCTCAGGGAGTCGAAAAGCTCGTCTTAGAGCAGCTACTATGCCTTGGGCCGTAGTTCAGGCACTCTGTCGATACATTTCTAGACAAACCTTCTAAGGGATTAGTCCTAGATCAGATAAAGTGCTAAAGGCTTGGCGCCCTCGTCGATCTTCTTCAGGATTTAGGCAATGCTGTTGCACTCGTCATAGGGGGTCTTGAGAGTCACCATCTATATGACACACATTCCGAACGCGTAGATGTCCACCGAGGTGGAGTACTTGCCCTGGTATATCTACGGGGCCATGAACTGCGGAGTGCCCAGGAGCGAAGTGGTGAACTCCTTTTTGAGGGTGACAGCGAGTCCGAGGTCGCCTATCTTGATTTCGTTGGAGGTGGTGTTGATGAAAATGTTGTCGCATTTGATATCGCGGTGAATGATGGGATTGGGCTTCATGGAGTGCAAGTAGTGGATGCCCATCAGGATGGAGCGACACCAGCCCTTGATGATATTGATTCTGGGCCTCTTGATACGCTGCAGGTGGCGCTTGAGCGAGCCGCCGTTCAGCATTTAAGTCATTAGGATTATCTAGTTGCGTGACTTGTTTACCCATTGGTTCAGGAACCGAACGATATTGGGGTGGTCAACCGCTTTAAGAATAGTTATTTCTTCGCAGAGGCGCTTGCGCTCAGGAGGGGGGATTCGATTGAGCTCGATAGCTACCCAAGCGAGTTCCTTGCCAGTTTAGTTGTCATAGGCGCGGTAGACCTTCTTGTAGTTGCCAGTGCCCAGCAGTTCATTGAACTGGTGAAATATAAACTTTAATGAACCTTTCTGTAGGTGAGTATTCAACGATCATGTCCTTTTACTCCCCACCTATGAATTTCATTTAAGTTGAAAATTATCATGATCAAACGCTTCGATTCTTTCGTTACCCGCTCCTACTTGCCCGACTCCGCCTCCAGCCACCTCCTCCCCCTACACCCTCCGCCCTCCAACTGCACCGCCTTCCCCGACTCCTACTCCAAGCATAATTTCCTCGTCACCTAGGGCAGTTACTCAATCAAATAAAATTTCCTGAAGCTCTACGAAATTCCTGAGAAGAAAGATTATTTTTAAGTCAAGGCCTACGAACAGCCCTCAAACCTACAGAATTCAAAACAGCAACGTCGGCAAGTTATTTCCTCAAAAGCTTGAACAGGCCATTTCTATCAAGGAGAAGCGGATTGTCAGTCTTAACTAGTACAACGAGGCCAAAAAGCGATGGAGAGTACTTAACAACGGGTATCGCAGCGGAGTGATAGCTGTCGATCGTCCCGAGAGTTAGAAGCCTGTTTTGTACAAGGCTGACATAGTTAAATCTGTAAAGAAGTAGAACCGGGCCAACTACTAGAAATGGAAAAGCTAGATTTTCAAGCAGTGTTAAGCCGAGCCGGTGAAGCGACATTCTCGAATAACATAGACGACTATGGACAAGGCACCTCGACGTGACATCCTGCCGGTTTAGTTGTACAAGCCTAAGATAAAATTTGTGACTTTGATGACTTGATTAATGGTAAAGAAAGTAAATAAAAAACGAAAGCAGGTTGAAAAATCTTAAGAGTCCTCCGAATCGGAGAAGCAGGTCGAGCCGGCTATCAAGTCTCTCACGTTCCGCAAGCACAGGGGACTCAACCTCAAGAAACTCATCAACTTTAAGAACGATGTCGACGACTTTTGGAAGGAAAACAAGTACTTTGGAAAGGCTGATTAAATCTAGAAGGAAGACGACTAATCTTCCTTCAAAGCTCAATCCGAAAAAGACTAATTCGACTCAGACTTTGGACGCTCCGAGGAGAGCTCTGAAAAGCCAGAGGAAGTCGAGGCTTAGAAATAGGTCAAGGAAAAAAAAACAGCCAAAAGCAAGTTTAAGAACAAGCAGAAGTTTATCCACGAAGTGGTGCCGCAGAGCCAGTTGCTCTGTTAGGCTGCACACACTTAGTTCTTTAATATGATGTCGCTGAACAAGCTGGTATCTCTCTAAGAATAGAAGAAGAAATTCTAAAAGCTGGAGAGAAAGGGCTTAGAAGGACCTCGCACCAAGCTTATATTCGGGAGAGAGAATTGCTAATTGCATTTAATATCAGAGAGTCTCTATTGGTAGTGAAATTAATGTTGATGCAAATGTTCATGGGAGGAGTGACGGCCTTGGTTTGCTTCCAGTACCGAAAGCCCAGACTCATCGAGATCGACCACAAGTGGGACGTCAAACTGCGGCTTTCAGTCATCGTAGACTAATTTAGAAAAATATTTCCTTAGAATTGAATTTCATAACTTGCTCGTTATTTCCTCGATTAAGCCGTAAAACTTAGGACTCAGCCGCACTCGCTCCTCGTATTATTTTGTCTCCAGGGCCGAACTCAGATCCTTTAGAATCTTGTTTATGAACCGGCCAGCTAGAGATATCAGCGAAGACACAATGAAGCTGGGCACTGCAATCTGAAAGTCAACTTAGGCGTGCATGAAGAGCCTCCAGCCACTGATGCCTTTCGAGACCCTGCCGTAGCCAGTTCGCATTTTCAATTAGACTTGTTTTTAGTCTAAAATAATTTTTTTTCCAATGAGCTCTTATAGGTGAGGATATCCTGTTTACGAATGCAAGATGCACCCTAGAATGCCTTCTTCGCACCGGTTGTGGACAGCCCCGTAGAAATTGCCAGTCCGTCTGCTCAGGATCGGCGGGTTAAATCCTAGCTTGCACATCTTTATGCAACCGTATTCATCAACTCCTAGATCCTCACTCTATTAACACAGTGGCACAAAGGTTTTATAAAGACTTGTCTCATAAACTACTGATATGGTTTTTTTTAGGTCGAGGGAAAGCTAGCCCTGCAAACAGACATGGATGACGCTTTTTTCGGTGACTTTGGAAAAGCACTGGAGGGTTGTGCCTAGAGTGGAGAGTCTCCATTGGGATTTATCCTCTTTGAATACGGCTTAGGCCTTATCTATAATTTAGCAGTTTTTTCTGATCTCTTGGGCTCTCGGATGATCGATCTCAGGATATTGATTGAGAACCGATTGGCACAAGTGCCACTTCCCCGATCGGATGTGCTCTTCTAATAACTATTTTGAATTAATCATGCAGCAGAATCAGACTTTGAACTAGCGGCATAGACAATCATCACTATGACCGTTACCAGCCCGCACACCAGCAGGCAACAGAAAATCCTTTTCTTGTTATAATCTTCAACGTACTTCATGGCCTACTGGATCTACTTCCTGCCTTCCTTTGTCTTGTTATAGGCACTGCTTACTCCGCTTACAATCTAATGAAACCCTTCAGAGTGACTAAAGACCAGCTGCATGTTCTTCTAAACGAGTTCTTTTATCAGTTTTAGACTCTTGACGATAGACATGATTTCTTATCGTTGCTTTTCAGCAAGTCGATTTTCGAGCAAATCGGTTTAGAGGCCAGCTTAGGGAGCGTTCTCAAGGGGCTTGATGATCTCCTCCTGAAAAGAGACGATCTGGTCGCCATACCTTGACAGGCTGATAGAAAGAGGTTTGAGCTGTTCCAGTTGTTTGAGGATAAGCCTCTGCTTCTACTGTTAGATGGGGTTTGTGGGTATGATTTGCTCTATTTCATTTTTAAGCTTGAAAGCCTTGTCGAGCTCTTTCATGGCTTCTAAGAATTTTTGACTGAGCGTAGGATCTGCTGGGTTTTTTGATACCAACACAGCGATTTGCTTACTGCATTACTCGATGCCCTTGATCGACCCCGAGACGATCCCTGCAAACCTGCCCAACTTTTCCTAAGGCGAGCCTACTATGGTTCTGAGTTCGATGGGATCTCGTTTAATCTTCATCATCGGATTATAATATCACTAGTTAAGCTAGAAGGCGGAAACTATGACATCCCTCCTGCTAGATTATTTCTAGTCCTCGAATGCCAGGAGCTTCATTGTTTTCCCCTCGAAGCGGCTGTTATCGAATGAGAGGGTGTCGACTTCAGCGATGCTGCACGCCTATTCTCCGAAGTAATTCAGCACCACAGGAGTGCTTTCGATCTATCCTTTCAAGCCAAGAAGGATGAAATAGTTTCCTGATTTAAATTTGCACTAGAACGACATCCTGTTCTTGCTTGAACTGAGCTTGCCAATCTTCTTATAGCAGTCCTTTAACACTTACCTATACACCAGTACCGAAACACTACTCTTCCCGACCTCGTCCTCGTACTCGCGCCAGTTATGGATCGTCAGATGGCCCTTGCTCTCATTCCTAAAGGACAGTTGGACCGTCGTAATACCGGAGGAGTTGAGACGGACTTGGAAATGGGTCATGAGGTAGCTTAGCCTGAGTTCGGCACAGAGGTAGGAGTCGGTGCCGGGGAGGATGAATTTAGTTTCGCGGATGGGGACGGGGAGGTTGTTGGAGTTGAGGTCCTTAGTTTTGATGAAGGACAGATTCCTACTCATGGCTCTTTAGACGTTTTATTTCACCTAGTTTTATAGCTCAGTCGCGAACCCACCCGTCAGGATCCCGATCAGCTCCACCACGCTCCTGCCCGCCTAGCCGAACTGCCACAGCCCCTTCTCCAGCAGGCCTGGCCAGATGCAGCCTCTGCAAGTTGCCTGCAGCATCTAGCCTTCGTATTACAGAAGTTTGCTGCTGAGAGCGACTTGCTGCCAGACCCCCCTAATGCAAAGCCAAATCCTGACATTGGGAGAGTCAGGGTCGATGTAGAAGAGTCGGCTAATAAAGATTGGACTTTTGTTGATAAGGAACTCAAGGGCCACGACGAATTACTTGTGGATGCATCTGTTTCGTTATAGCCGTCTGCTCCACTCTCCTCTCTAGAAGATCAAGCAGTTATCGGGGTTGAACTAAACCAACTAGCAGCCCTGGTACCCCTCCTGGACGTAGCCCCTTTTGAACTTCTAATCGAGCCTTTAGTCGACCACCACTTTGCTCTCCTCCAACCCAAAAATAAATTTTTCTTAGATCTATGCGGATTTGGCTTACCATTTTAAGGGGCTAAAATTTTAAGGTACCACAAGCACAGCAGGTGGGTCTTTACTCCTTTCTATCTTTATTTACTAGCCTTTAGTTGTAACCATTACATTTTACAGACTGAAGCTCTATTTTTTCTTAAAACTGAGTTTGGAGCTTATTTTCGAGAGGGTTCCCGAATATTACATTAACCTGCTCGTATTTTTAATCTTGCTGGCTTACCTTTTGCGTGCAAGAGAGGGCCTTGTTTTCCTCGCCACTCGCTTTATCCTGCTGAAGTTGATGTTAGGCAATTACCAAGATTATTTATCCTGAACGCATATACTTTCTAAGGAGATTCGTTCTCCCTTGGAAAGATAGAGGTGGCTTTCCTTGATAGCCAGAAGCATGCAGTTCGGTCGCTCCAGCAGTGAATAAGCCCGTTTGAGGCTGAACTGCTTAAGTTTATTAAGATATGTGTCTTTCTCCTTGAAGGCCAGAATTACTCTGATCAGCAACTGCAGTTATTTGGATTTCGGGAGCCTGCCAAGCTGCAATCTGGAATAGATAAGCAGATCTTCACAAACAAGTTCAAAGGGTTGGAAGGAGGACTTTGGGAGTCCTAAGTGGTCGTGAAAGTGTACTCGCAGTCGAGGAAACTAGTGTAGGATAAACTTATTAACTAATTAAACCTGGACTTGCGTGGGCTGCCCTAAGATCCTCGGCCTCAGTCCTTTTAAATTCAATGAAGACGATCGAATCCATATTAACTCTTTATTTATCCTATGCTATACTCCCTTACGCCCCACGCAGTTGTGATCGGCTCGCCCATCACCTTCAAGCGCTCTTCCGGCCCTAGCATCGTCCTCCCCGTCATGCAAACTCGCAAACTTCACTCCGAACGCTCCCATCTATAACGATCGAAGCATCTGAGATATTTCAGGAGCGAGCCTAGGAGAGAGCTGCCGGTATTAAGGTTAAATAAAGGGGACAGATCTTATGTGTGCAAACCCTTAACCTTGGCGAGGGTGCGAGGAGTAAGTAGTTTTTTCTGCCGAGAGTCTCGATTCAAGACGCGTTCCGACGAAAGCCCAGGGCCGGGCCTGTACTAATTAAGGAGTCAGTTCGTTGAATTTGACAAGCTAAGGTGATTAATTAATTCATATATACCGGTAGATGGAAATAGGAATGAACAAAGAGGAGCCAAGAAGGGGCAAGCGCAACAACTACGCGCCCAAGGACAGCGGCTTCACTCTAGCCTGGGACGTATCTCTCAACGACAACGTCAATGCCTTCCAAAACAAACGCCAGTCCACCGGCCAAAAGAAGCCATCCTAAGAGAAGGCCGAAAAGCCTGTTACCGAATAGGAGGTCCTCTCTTATTTCGATAAGTATCAATCGACTGAAAACATGCCCATCCACTAATTGGACAGAGTTCTATTGTTCTACAAACAGCAATAAGCTCTCAAGGTCCTCAACTCAACACCCATAAGCTCCAAGCCACTGGAGCGAGCGAGGCCCATTCGCCCTGTGGACACAGCTGGATCGATAATCCACCAGTAGATAAAGAACCTGGGGAGCGTAGAGGGAAAACGTAACCGGCGTTAGGCAGGTAGCCAGATCGTGTTCGGGACGTTCAACTACTTCAAGGACCAGGAGGAGTAGAAGAGGCGAGGACGGGAGTAGGATCATCTGTACAAAATGTATGACTACTAGATGAAAAGATAAAGAAAGAATTGAACCACAATAGGGTTTGCAGCCTAAATTAATTATTGATATGCACCTCCCGCCCCTCCTCCCCCTCGACCTCCGACTCCCCTCTATCCCTCCTCCCCTCAGTCTCCCCTCCCTTACTCCCCCCTGCAGCAACCTCCTCTGGGACTCCTCGCCCTTCAACCTCACTGTCTGCGACTCCAGGCTCGCCAAGAGAGACTCTGATCGCAAGGCGTTGACGTCTCGAACTCTGCATTTGGAGTAGGAAACTTTTGAACAAGTAAAAAACTCTAAGAAACTGAGCATTTAAATAAATTAATTAAAGAATAGCCTTGAACTGTAAAAGGGAAGGTCGAAACTGCTGCAGGAGGAGTGTGTGCGATTATCCATAAGTAACAGACAATTACTCGACAGCCTCAAAACTCTCAGTTCCGCTCTCAACAAATATTAACCATTCCAATATAATCTCACTAATTAAAAAATTAAAAAACTCGAAAAGGAAGTCAACCGCTAAAAGTTACTGGAAGACTAACTGCTCAAAGCCAACCTCTAGGCAAGATCTCTCCGAAAAAGGCTGGCTGACTCCCATAGGTCCGAAAATAGACTCCATACTAAATAGACAGACCTATCAACTACGCAAAAGCTGGACGCCTCGCTCCATTGCTAAGTAATTAGCTCTAAGAGTCGAGTAAGGTTTGTTAAATAGAAGAAAATAATAAACATGGGAGTGGACCAATTCAAGGGGGTGTGTGAGTAGTCGGTCGGAGTGGTGAAGGAATTTAACAGAAGGTTGTCATAAATTAGGAAAGAGCACAAGCAGGAGTGGTCTCCCTAGAAGGGGACTATAAAGAAAATTAATATAAGAAAATTAAATATATTTTAATAATAAAACACACTCAGGATTAATGTGGAATCTGACTCCAATCTTCAAAAGAATAGCTTCCCGAACAAGCACCCTACCCAATCTCAAAGTCTTGCTTACCTGAAACCCTCTTCCTAAGGTTATAAGCTTAATCACCTGGCGGATACTTTATGGAGAGTTAGTTAGTCGACGTAGCAGCTGAGATCGTTGTTGGACAGAATAGAACTGAAGGGACCATAAGTAGGAGAATCGGCTAGCGAGAGTGCCAAAAGACGTTTATTATAAAAATTAAGTAAAATTGCAAAAATACTATATAATAAAGGCTTAATAGATAAATAGGCTATAGCAGAAGAGTAGGTGAACCAGCTTTGCAGCAAGATCCAGTCTCTGTAAAAGAAGTGTCTTGGTCTCTAGTTTTTATCCTTAAATCTCAAGGACATTATTCAAAAGCAGTCACTCCTCATCAGAGATCTTAAGCAGACTGCCCTCACAAAAACCATCTAGCTAGACTCCTTGAAGAAATCTCTAACCGAATGTAGATTAATCCATTCTAAAGGACTCGTACACGAGGTTTATAATGTCTCGGCTTAATCTGAGCGAGTGCTCAACTGCTATCACGAACGAATAGAGACTGTGTAAGGACAAATTCATTGCGTAGACTTACATCTTTATTGATCACTAAATTTAGCACTTTACCTATCCCACCCTCACTCCTTTAAGGTTGTATATTGCCTGCTGCTAAAACTTTTTGAGTCCTGGCTTGTTGCCCGTGTAGATTCCCAGCTTCTGCAAGATCCTCAGTGCCACTGCGGGACGTACCACAGAGTTCCAGTCCAAATCATTATTCATCACAGACCCGTCGCCATCTGCGATCTTTATTGCTACTCCCAGCGCCCTATGATTGGTTTAGGCTGAAGGCCTTATTCCTATAAGCAGAAAGCCTTAAGCTCCTCTTTTACATAGTATCTGTTTGGGGAACGCCTTCATTAGCTAGGCATCAAACTCCCCTGAGTTACTTATGAGATCCGGGTGTTAAGTGATCGCGTCAAAGATCGTAGAACAGGCCTCGGACCTTCGATTCGAGAAGTCAACGAACTTAGCCATTCCCAGGGCGACATTGCAGAGCGGCAATCTGAAGTTAGGTGCAGAGCAGCCGTCCCTTGCAATTTAAATCTATTCTTTTGGAATCTAGCACATGGAGCTTATGACACTCAATATTCTTTCTTGGAGAAGATTATTGTATTCAAGGTAATCTTTTAACGGTAAATTATTTGCTTTATTGAAGGCTAGAAAAGTTGTGTGCTTTCCAGAGCAGTTGTTCACAATCTGATCCGGCCTTAATTCGCCCCTCACGAATCTCTTGAACTATTATCGATCATGCGGTGCATGGCTACCACATTGCAGATCCTGCTCCTTGAGCTACAGCCGGCTCATCAGCCTCTTTACTATGCTGATATGTCTGGCAGAGCCGTAATGAGAGCTAGCTGAAATCGCTAATTATTACTTTGAATAAGCTAGAGTGGTGTGAAGTTTGTCCTCCACAAAGGGCAGCAGCTGAAAGGGTTTAGCGGCAGACCTGATAAAGCAGGAATGGCGAGAGTCTCCCCCAACAAGCTAAACTCTGCTGTGCGAATCAAGGACGACGAAGGAGCCGAGCCTGACGGTTTCGAGGAAACCGTTCCTGAAGGTGCTGAGGAGTGGGAGGTGCATAGTAGAATTAAATTTCAAGTTTTAGTAAAGAATTTAGAGTGGGCGTTGTCCTATTCCCAGTTGGCGAGAGCTTCCTCGATTTTCTCGAAGACCTACTGCATCTTCTCCCGTACGATCTAACTCTGTGTCTTAACCAGCATTTTGAACTCGAAATCGTCCTCTTCCAATATCTAGAATTGCTTGAAGTCCTTGTCGCTCACTTCTTCTAGACTGTTGCTTATGAATGTTATTTCTTCGTCCTCGTCGTAGTAGGTGTAGAAGGAGCTTTTTCGTACTGGCGTTATCTAATCCTTCTCCTTCTACTTTTCGTTCAAGCTTAACTCCTTTTTCTGAAGCTATTAAGATTTGCGCCTCTTTTTTTAGTCTTCCTCCTTGAGTTCGGTGGTCTTCAAAACCAGAGGAATGATTACACTCAGTCGCTAATGGGTCACTGAAAGCAGATTCTAGGCAAATCGGAGAGTGGCTAAAAACGTATCAAATTGTTCCTAGAAGGCGAAAGCTTACTTGGAGTTTAACTAGACCTCGAGAGATAGCTTCGGAAACTTTTTTTCGCGATACTTTCCGTAGAAGCAGTCCCAGATGTCCCCTTTGGAAGACCAATTCGTTACCAAGCTTATCAATTTGAACTGATTCATTGATTAAACCCACTTGCTAGTCTTCTGCGGGTTTTTCAAAAATTTGAATGTCATGCGCTCGATTAAAATTTTAGGCCGACCTTATTTCCCTACCATAAATACCGAAACGCAGAGGCTATCTTCGAGAAAAGCGAGCCTTTCAGGGAGGGGAGGTTCTTTTTCTAGGGCGGAAAAGATCTCGCGTTGGTAGTTGAGTTTGGGATCAAACGATTTAGTTTTGATCAAGGAGTTGATCTTTTCTATGAAGGGCCTCTTGAGGTTCAGCTTGATTCTGAGCCTAACGAAAACCTCTGCTAATTTAACTATAAATTCCATTTTATAAAATGATTGAATAATAATCATAATTTTAGCCGTAACGTTAAGTTACGCCGCTCCTGGCACTTCACGCATACCCGATCCTCCTTCCACAATGTCTTGCTCATACTCTATTAGCATAGTCCTCGCTCCTTTAGCACTCTTTATAACTTCCGGGACAGTCTGAAGCCTCGCTGGTGGGACGAAATCCTGGAGGCCTCGGAATGTTGGAAGGAGCTCCTAAGTCGCTTATTTTCATCTTAAAGTTTCTGATTTTCTTCAGTTAGGTGCAGACATTCATCTCTGAAGAAGACCAGCTACTGCTCGATGCGGCGGTAGACGGGCTCCTTGCGAATGTCGAGGTCGACCTCCTAAAACTTCCTCTTGAAGTCGTTGAGCTGAGTGACGATCTTCTCCATGATGGCCTTGTAGGTGGAGAGGAAGACGTTCTCCTGGTTGTGCTTGTGTAGCTTGACGAGGCGGTCCAAATTGTCAATCTCTTATACGAATTTATTGCAAAGCTAGTTTTACATTTGTCTAATCAAATTCACCTTTTCCTGAATTATTCACTCTAAAAGTAGCCCTTCTTTCGCTACTTCAACTTCTCCGTGCCCTACTGCAGCTGCTCCTTCCGCTACATCAAGCTCTCGATCTGCTGCCGCATCCGTTCCATCTACTTGTTGCTCGTGTGTCTTAATGGAACAATCTCGAAGTGCTAGTCCTTGTCGCGCCTGTCTTTGGAGAGCTGCTTAAGCGTGGACAAGTACTTCTTGCACTTTTCAGTAAGATTGAAGATCTCGGTGCGCATTTTTTCTATCATGATATCCTTCTCCTTATTGCTGCGAGTGAGCATGTCAACCTGGTTGTAGAGTCCTTTGAATTTGTTGCTCGATTAGTTTTGGAGCTCATTATTCTTTCTCTACA
Source organism: Craspedacusta sowerbii (assembly GCA_003687565.2). Classification (NCBI taxonomy): domain Eukaryota; kingdom Metazoa; phylum Cnidaria; class Hydrozoa; order Limnomedusae; family Olindiidae; genus Craspedacusta; species Craspedacusta sowerbii. The sequence continues at coordinate 48,763 of QQSS02222607.1, forward strand.
AGAACTAGGCCTTCTTCTCATAGTTATCGCAGAGTTATTTCATCAGCTTGAACTCCTACGCCACTTCCCGCTTCTTTTCAGTGTCACTCTCCCGCCGTCTCAGCTATTCATACTTGCTCCTCAGTGAATGCATTTCTGAATTCATACGAGTTATGATGACATCCTTTTCCTTGAGAATCTTTTCGTCAATCCTCTTGTTGAGCAAGTCCTTGACCTGAGATTGAAGTTCTTAAATCATGGTGGTTTTGCTCTATAACTAGTTGCTTTGTCTATACTTGATCGCACTAGCGTTGTTCAGAGACTATTCCAGGTGCTTTCGTTTGTCCACTTACTTATCGAAGGCAGTCTAAAAGCTTTATAGCACTTTGAACAACTAGTTGTTCTTTGACTTCAAGAACTCAAGCTCGTCATGGTCACGCTGCAGGCGCGACGCCAAAGAAGTTTTCTACCTTTTCAGCTCGTCGATTTCCTCCTTGAGCGCAATGTTCTCCTTCTGAGCTCGCTTGAACTAATCAATATTTTTCTTGGCTGAACTCTCAAAAGAACTCCGCTCGGACCTGAAGCTTATGTGTTCCTCGAGCCCCTTGATTTTGTAATTCTTTTCGATGAGCTATCCACGCAGCCTTTAAATTTCTGCCTTGAGCTTAATGGCCTATTTAGCAATGTCCTTGCTTTCAGTAAGCTTCAGTTAGTATTCCTTATATATCTTTTTGAGCTATTGCTTTTCTTTCTAGTTGTTTTACTTAAGCATTTCGAGGCTCTTGTTCTTAACTTGCATCAGCTCCTTGAACTCCTCGCGCTATTCCTAGAAGCCCTTGACCAGTGACTTTATTTACACCTCCCTGTTCTTCTCAAGCTTCCTCAGTTCCTCCAAAAACTAATTCTAACGACTCCTTAGCGCCTCTCTCAGTCTTGACTCCTTCTAAATATGCTGATTCAATTCCGCAGTTAAATTTAGGATTTACTCCTTTGATGAATCCCTCTTCTTGAGCAGGTTGTCGTTTAGGGAGTCTAATTTAGACTGCAGTTAGGTCTTCTCACCTCTGAGCAATAAGGCTTGACTGCTAATTTTTTAGAGAGCGGACTTCAAAATTTCCCAGTTTATTGTGAAAGCCTCTATCTGGCTCTTGAGGGCGAAATTATCTTCTTTTAATTTCATAAATTGCCTTTTGACTCCTTGGATGAAACCATTTATTCTTGCTCTTATCAAGTACAGCTAATTACGTTAATGCATGATTTTCTTTATGGTTTTGACCAGATCAGCTGCATTCTACTTGATGTCGCTAGCTGGAGAACTGGGAAGCTACTAATCCTTCACGAACTCCGATATCAAATTGAAAAAGGAAGAAAAGTGGGAGTTTAAAGAGTGCAAATCCTAAATGCGCCTGTAGGCTTCTGAGAGGCTGCCGTTGAGAGAGGCGATCTGCGAGTGCTTTTAACGTATAACTTGATCGAAATGCGCATACTCTGCAACCAAAGTCCTGAGCAGAGGCTAGAAGTTTATTTCACTTGCAATGTTTGCGACTTTGGAGACATCTTTCAAGAGAATTTCATTTTAAATTTACTCGAGCTACTTGACCTCATTGATTTATTAGCCCCTCTTCTGTACTCTAGTCCTCAGCTCTAAGCATTTTGACTTTTAGAGCTGCTATATTCTTTAGCTCTATCTCAACAATAAACTAACCGTGGTCTGCTCGAGATTCCTCATTCCGCTCTCGGAGTGTTCGAAAAAGTTGACAGCAATACCTCTGGCGAGCTAATAAAAGGCCGACTCAAAGTAAGTCCATTGACCGCTCAGAAGATAAAGAACTTGGTGCTTTTAAGCCAAGATAGTATTCTTGGCAGATTTACACTCTTATATTAAGCACCTAACTTTCTGCGCGGTCCTGTATTTCCGACCCTATGCCTTCTAAAGAAGATCTGACAAGCATCCTGCCCTTTCACTAATTGAGTGCAGCTCTAGCTCAAATTCCTTTCTTAATTTGACTTTCTCTTAATCTTTTTATTAGCTCTTCAGAGCCAGTTGTGTTTCCCAGAGGCTCATTTACTGCAGCTTCCTTTTCAAGCCCTCTCTATCTATCCCCGCTTCTCTTAACTCTGTCTACAACTTTAAGCATTTTTCTTCCTGCATTATTTTGGCTTAAGCGATAAGGCTGACTTGGATTTTGGAGGCCTAAACTTTTTGGTTTAAGTCGTGATTTAACTGTTCCAACTATTCGATTCTAAGAGAACTTAGCTTGAATTTTTATTTGAAGTCAGCTAGCTAGCATTCGATGAGAATGAGGGCAGAAGCATGCTCAGCCACAGACCTATTGATGGATTAAATCAACTGACTTTAGCTAATCTTAAGAATATTGGTTTGCTAATTCAAAGTTCGAATGGATTAAATTAGTGAATTCCTTTCAGCCAGCAAGTTTTGGTTGACAGATGCTAAGGCCTCGTTCTACTGCCTTGTGATCGTGATTGAGCGATGGGTCTAATTGAGCTAGAGCTGCAAAGAGTCAAGGAATTCAAGAATTCCTGTCTATTTAGATGAGGACATGATAAACTAAAGGATGGAGTTGACGGAAAGTTAGTTTTTGTATTACTTGAAGATTAGTCTGTTTAAGCTGTTGGTTACGTTGTGCAGCATCTTATTAAGTCGTTAGCGTTAGCTGTCCATTTGGCTCAACATATCTTAGAGCTGTTTCTATCTAATTCTCGATAGCTGCACATCCTAAATCGCGCATTTGAGCCTATCCTGGAGCAACTCCAACTAGGCCTGACTCGATTGTTGTGCTTGATACAGCCTCTAGCATTACAGTTTCAGTCTCTAATTAAGAGCCTTTTAGACGGTCATTTCGTTAAGGAGGTTCTAATTTTTAGATTATACTTAAGTAAGACACTCAGATAGCTATCTTAATTTTGTGTCCAGCTACTGCACTGCTTTATCGCTGTCCAACTTTTATTGCTGCGATTCATATTTTAATTTCTAGTACATTTGCTTAGTTTCCGAATCACTGCTTTAAGATTAGCGCAGCTGTTCTTTTACTTGTTGTAGGGAGGTGGTTAGCTATTAATTTTGAAGCTGAAGAGTCCGACAATCATTCTCGACTTTGAAACGATTAAATTTAATTTCAGACTGTAAGAATTCACATCTCTTCTGTTACTAAGACAGTTTCTCTTATAGCTAATCAATCATTTATTTTCTCTTTACCAATTCTTATTAATTTTGAGACTATAAAGCTACTAGCATTTCAATCTTAGAGATTTTCTAGACCAGCTATTCTCTAATTTTCTACAAGACTGTTCCTTGCTCTTCTGATTTTATGCTTTTTTAAGTCAGTTCCTGTCTTAGTTTCTATTGCATTGCTGCTTGCTCTTCTAATTTAATACTTTTTTAAGTCAGTTCCTGTCTTAGTTTCTATTGCATTACTGCTTGCTCTTCTAATTTAATACTTTTTTAAGTCAGTTCCTTTCTTAGTTTCTATTGCATTGCTGCTTGCTCTTCCAGCTTGGAGGTTTTTTAGGCAAGCTCTTGTCTTAATTAAGCCTGAATAATTGTAAACCTTTGCAGCTGGACAGTTTTTTAAGCCATTTCTTGTTTCAGTTGCTATTGGAGTGTATTAAGCTCCTATAGCTGGGTAGCTTTTTAGATCAGTTCTAATTTTACTTGGGACTTAGCTCGTTCCTATTCTTAGAGCCGAGATGTTATCTAGATAAGTTCCTCCTTTATTTTTAAATTGACTGCTGCTAGCTCATCAAGTCTAGAGGTCTTCTAGGCCAGATCTTGTCTTACAGAGGACTAGACAATTATAAGCTCCTACAGACGAGAATTTTTTTAGAGCAGCTCTTGCTTGACTTGGGACTGGACTATTTAGTACTCCTTGGTGATTTTTTAAATTTAATCCCTGAGTTGAGTGATTTCCACGGAGAGTTTGGACCCGATAGCCTCCTTGTTCTTGAGGGCCTCAGCCTGTTTTTCTAGCTCGCTCTAAGTTTAACGAAAATTGACGATAAGAGATTTAAGTTCCGAACTGAGTCTGTCAATTGCAGACTGCCTACGCTCTAGTTATTACTGCGTTTACTTCTTAAATTAATCCTGCTGTGACTCTAAAGCCCTTTGCTTGGTTATTGCCTATTCTAAAGCCTTCTCCTTTTCAGCCGCCTCACTCTAGAGTCTGTGCATTTAAGCGGCTTTCCTATGCAGAGTCTAGGCGGCGAGTGCCCTTTACTAGAGGAGCTGTCTAAAACTGTCTGCCACTTCTTAGAGTTTCCTTTTGTTGAGACTGACAGTCTATTAAATTGTGAGTTAGAGCGTTTTATTTTTTTTCTTAAGGAGCTAGGACTCAAGCCTGACTTCATCTAACTAAGCCTTAAGAGTCTGAATCAGATAATTCGAGTGGCTAAGCTAGGCTGAGTTAAGCTCCACCTGGCTTTTAAGCGAGGATTTCAGGAGTGAGGCCTACTAAGCCTGCTTATTGGCTATGGCCAGATCTGCGGAGAGCGAGTGGTTTTGCCTCTGGAGTTGCAGGATTTGCTGCTTGAGGCCCTAGATTGTGTCAAAGTGATTTGCTTTAACATTGACTATCTCAAGGTTGAGCTTCTAGAATTAATAGCTGAGACTTTTAAGATTATCACGAAGAGACTCCACGTCTGATTACTTTTCGTTAAGGCTCTCCCTTAATTCTCGCTGCTAGTCTAGCATTGACTTCTCTCGTTCTGATAGCTGTTCCGACTGCTGCTTCAGGCTGCAGCTCAGCATATTCACTCTTGCCTACAGCTTTTGCTTCTACACCTTCAGAAAATCGTTTTCAATCGACTTATTGGATAGGTCGTTGTCGAGAAGCTTGAGCTCTTTGATCATACTTTACAGCTTCTCGTCTTTCTAATTGTTTGACCTTCGCAAGATTTCTAGCTAAGTGGAGCTGACCTTGAGCTAGATGAGTTGGGACTAGACTCGGTTGCTGAGCTGCTGGAGTTCGCGCTTGTGCTTGATGTCCTTGTCATCTTTGGACTTGCCCTTAGGGGCAGACTTCAATGGAGACTTTAAAGTCTAGTTTTAAAGGGCCAGAGTTTAAAGTTGTTTCTTTAAATTAGCCTCATTAGACATAAGCTGCACAACTTACTTATTCAGTTCCTATACCTATTTCTAGAGGACCTTCTAACGCCTTTGCAGCTACTTCTAGTTCCCCATGAAGAGCTTCTCCTTCAGCTCTGCTGCGCTCGACACCGGCAGTTCCAACAATTCAACTTGGTCCACCACTCGGTAGATTTGCTGGATGCTCCTGTCGATAGTGCTCTTGTAATCTAGAAGCAGCTCCTAATACAGCTCCTTCGAATTCTATTGCTTTTTGACTGTAAATTCCTCCTTGGAGAGGAAGATGTCTAAAATCTTGATGACTAGGTTTTTGGTTTAATCAACGAGCGCGTCGTATTCCTCAGATATTTTTTTGCGTCCTTCCTCGTTGAGCAGATTCAGAGAATTTTTGAATTAGATGGAATTGCGTCTGGGGTTGAATTAAAGGACTCTGAATATTTATTTGAGCTGTTATTACACTTGTCCCTCTCTGCAGTTTACAAGAGAAGTTTCCATCTAGTTGATAGCATTGGTTAGAGCTTGTTTGGTGTTAGCTATAGAGACGTTTTCCTCCGATATACGATTGAGAAAGAGCTGCATCTGGTTTTAGCACACCACTACCACCTTCCTGCACTAAGAGGATTTTTACAGCTTAAAACTAATTTGCCTTATTTAAAAGATGTTTTTTTCTCTTCTTTTTTAAAGCTGCGCCCAGAACGAGTTCACTAGTGACTTGAACTCCTCCATCGACAGGAAATTAATGCTGTGGTCGCGGTGCGTGTCTTGCCTGCAGCGTAGACATGAGAGTTGAAAGGAGAGGGGACAGTGTTGTGCTGCGCAGAAGTAGACGGCCTTGAAGTTGCGTGGCCTCTCCTTGCGGTCGTGCTTGTGGCAGAGGAGGATCTCCTGCTCCTCTGGCTTTTTTTATTTTTTCGAAATCATAATTCCAGTTATAATGATATTGTCATTTTAAGTTAGCTGTAATAATTTCGTTCACCGCCTTAATACATGATCGAAATTTAGAAGAAGGCCCTCACCGACCAAGAGAGGAGGAAGCTCGAAAGCTTCCAAAAACATCTCGCTCACCAGCAGACTCTTAGGGACTAGCACAAGACTCTCAAGGCAAAGTCTGCACTCGATAATCTCCTGGAATCATAATCCCAGGTCTTCATCTACAATCAATTTAAAAAGGAGTTTGAGTTTATCCAGTCAGGTCTCATGTCGAAAGAAGCAATCGATTTCAGTCAGCTGCTCAAGAGATTAGAGGGCGTAAAGGACTATTACTCTTCACTGCTTTACGTGTTGAAAGGATACGATAAGCAATCCTACAGGGATCAGATCTAAAGGCTTTAGATGCAGATCTATGAAGTAAAGGCTCGAAAGGAGCCCAGATAGAAATTCAAATTCACCATGAGGAATTCTGACTTTACCAAAAAGGGAATCCAAATTGACAGAAAGCAGGTCTCAGACACTGCCAATAAACTTATCAACAACTTGGTCATTCCCGGCCTCAAGGACTTAAAATAGCAAACTGTCGAGGTTCCTCGCTCGGAGCTGCGAGAGGCTTATCAGATCGTGGATTGCGAGAACAGCTTGGTGACATTAAAAGGGACATTCCACGCCCTTCACATAAAGCGAATAAAAAACTGCAAAATTGTAAGCGGGCCATCCAAATCTGCTGTTCATCTTGACTCCATCGTCGATTCCTAATTATGGATCAGTGGACATCAGATCCGAATTCATAAATGCGTCAATGTCATTTTCAATGTCTTTGTCGGCAGCAAGGCAATCATCGAGGACTGCTCAGGACTAGTATTCCGCTAACTCTCCAACAAGTAGGCACTCTATTAGGGAGCAGACGTGGACTGGAATTAAGCAGGACTGGGGGAAATCAACTCGTGGCGATAGGTGCAGGACTTCAACTGGCTTAAGAACGAGCCGAGTCCGAACTTCCGGTATGAATGAGATTTGGTCATATTTTCTGACTCTGAGCCTTGCGCTTCTACTACTAAAGCTTTTTGGCCTATTCGGCCTTCCGCTTTTCTTCCTCGACTCGTTTGCGCTCGCTCTCCTCCCAGTCCTCCTTGGCCTTCTTGAAGTCCCTGGAGACTGGGACGGTGGTGAAGTCCTTTGCCAGAGTGGTCCTGCCTTGGATCCCCTAGCAGCAGTTCCTGCCGTTCTGAGGACCTTTGACATCTTTTCCGGACTTAAGATTCTCTAGAAGCTTTATGGTATTGTCGTAATCTAGATCTTCATAGACCCACTAGCCGTTTACTTGGATCATAGGAGCATTGGCGCAGGCTCCCAAGCACTCCACCTCCTGCAGCGTGAACTCTCCGTCGGCAGAAGTGAATCCGCACTTCGTCTTTGTGAAATCTTAGCAGGCTTTTATCACTTCCCTGCTCCCTCGAAGCATGCAGGGAGTTGTGCCACAGATCTGCAGATGGAATCTTCCGACAGGTTATCTATTGAACATAGTATAGAAGGAAGCGACTTAGTAAACATCCATTTAGTTAACCTCAACAATCTTGGCGACCTTTCTCATAGCGCTGATGGAGAGGAAGTTGTTATTCTGCTTTTGGGCCAGTGTGAGGAGCGGGATGATGGCGCTCCTCTTGTAATGGCTCGGGTAATAGCTGAGAATGGTCTAGACTTCCTTATAATTTTCTTAGGAGAATTCGAAGACAAGGGATTAGTTGTTGTGGGGTGAGTCGATGTGAGAGAAGTAGCCTCCCGAGAATCTGCGAGATGCCAGTCGCGTAAGTCCTCGCCAAAAATTCATATATTATTCTAATAGAATGAATTACGATTAGCTTGAGCGAAAGGCGAACTAAATTCCTTAGAAGGTGTCAAGGGCTATGAGGAGGGTGAGGGAGTTGGACGACGAGACACACCTGATTTCCAAGAAGTACTTCGAGCTGAAGCGGCTGTTCAAGATTCAGGGCAATAAAGTCTGCAAGAAAGGACAGCTCTAGGGCATGCTTAGGTAGGTATTCCTTATGCGAGGCAAGATGCGAGAGTTGAGCATTTAGAAAATAAAGATTTCTTAAAATATGAAATTGTAGGTCAAGGCCGCTTTGGAGGATATCAAACGCAATCTGGTTGATGTGAAGGAGGTACTCGAAATATAACCCCTCCCTAAGAAAAAGCATAAAGCCGAAGCCAAACGCACTACTTACTGCTACTGCAACGGAGGCTCCTGGGGAGAAATGATATGTTGCGAAAACGTTTTCTGCGAGCGGGAGTGGTTCCACTTGGAGTGCGCAGGACTGAAGGTGGCGCCCAAAGGGGAGTGGCTGTGCCTGTTCTGCAAGAAGTCTAAAAAAAGCTGATTTTATATTCGATTTATTATGAAAAAAGTTTATGACTACGATATCACTGTCAATGTTAAGCTCCCTGACTTCAAACGTACCTTCAAAATGGTCCTCTCCGTACACACCAACGCCCACAAGCTCTGCATGAAGGCTGCTCAGCTCCTCGGCTATGACTAGTTTACCTCCACCTTGCAACTCTTCTGCAATGATCAGCACCACCCGGTGAACCCGATCGAGACACTGTACCAGCACGGAGTAAGGGACGGAGAGACTGTGCATGTGAAGATGGTTCACGCAGTGCTGAACAAAGAGAAAGCGACATACCACGCTGACACCAAACTGATCGGACTGGTATAGAAACAAAAATATAACCCAGGAAAGACCAGCAGAGCCTTCGGATTAATAGTCGAGGGAATTTGCATCAATTAAAAGTGCATCAATTATGGCAAGGATGTAGAGCTGCCGATGGGCACCGGCTAGTTCGACTTCTATTATATTAACACCAGGCTCAAGTGTCCCCTCTGTCCATACCGCGCACAGTACCAGAGTCCTTCCCTCACGGTCAAGGCGCTCAAGATGGTGAATTGCATCTGGAAGTGCAGCGGACAGTACCGGTAAAAACGAGGACTGGTGCTGAACAAGAGCTTCAGCTGGTAACGTGCCTAGGGGGAGGAGTCGAAGAGCTTCATCCGGAAGATGAAGGAGGAGGAGTGGCTGGACTTAAAGATATGTGTGAAGCCACTATGAGTAAGTGAAATATTAATTAGGCACATGATAGAGTAGACTGAGGACATCCAGGAGACTTAGGAAAGGCACTTGCTCAGACTCAAGCACCAGCTCTTCGACGTCACCCACTACATGGCCCGTCACCCTGGTGGCAGGTGGATCCTCCTCCGCTTTCAGGGCAAGGACGCCTGGCCCGCTTTCGAAGCCCAAGCACACTCCGAAGTCGCAATGGAAATACTCCGGTAACTGTACGTAGGCGATGTGCCAGCAAGTTAAAGTGATGATTTTAAATAAATTTGAGAAAGTAGTCCTGCGCCCCAAATTCTAGTTCCCTGTGAAGCCCGCATAGAACTGGCATCCGCTTCTCTAGGTGAGTTCGGTGCTGATAATCTGCGACGAGGAACGGAGCGTTCGAGAGGAGGGTACACAGACGGAGTGGAGCGACGAGAGCGAGGCATCGATAAGCTTCGAGAGCTACACAGAAGAGGGGTAGATTTCCTTTGAGGAGTGGGTCTAATGAGTGAAGTAATAAACTTGATGCTAAGTCTTTTTATGTAATACATCACTTAATTATAATGGGCCAGTAACTCTCCATCACTTAGGGACTCATCCCCGTCACCTCTGCACGCAGACTCACGCTCCTCGAAACCCCCTCCACCGGATTTCGCATCGAGCGCAGGCTGTGTAGTTTCCCTGACTCGCTCTCTCTCTAGTCTGCTCTAACTGAATACCGCAATCGGACTGCAGACTCTATACATACTCGGAGAGTGCTGGTGTGCTCAAGCCCTTAGATCAGCCTGCTTTGTGCAGCGCCGCTTTGTGTTGATTTGCTTCTTTAGCACGTCTAGTACACGTTAGAGGAGATTCAGACACTCACCTAATAAAGGGGGCTGTTTATTCTACACCGTGCTCTCAAAGGGTTTTCTTCCATCTCCTTGAGGAGGAATCTATTCTTCGAAGTCACCAGAAGAATGATCGGAATCACTGTCCAGGACGAGGTCAAGGTCTGGATTAACTAGGACGCTGCAGATAATTAACCCTCACTCCCTCGGATGTGGGAATAGGCCAGCACAGTTAGGTCTATCATTTTAGCAGTGGAGAGGTCTCTGCTTCAGAAAAGTTATTCTCATAAGTTTTTAAAATTCTTAAAAGAGAAGAGTCCTTTGCTCTGCTTTGAAAGCTCGATTCAGGCTGTTGAGACCTATGCTCAAGACTCGATCAATGAAGCGTAAAAGAGTATTGACTCAGGGTCGATTGCCACAAGATCCTCCATTAAATGGAAACTATGAGTAAATTATATGAATTTGTAAAGTTAATTCACATCGCTCTAGGCTCTTGAAAAATAGTACATGCTCTATCAATCTTGCGAGCCCAAGCCTCCCGCCGATGAAGTGGCTGTCGAGTTTTCTGAGAAGGACAAGGACTCCTAAGAGGACTAGCTTCCAGAAGGGTACCAAAGGTTGTAATAATTTGAGGAAGAAGTACCTCAGTAATAACTAAAGGGATAGTAGTAATGTGTTCAAGCTGCCCCTTCTTTGAAAATTTAGTTAAGCTAGGGCAGTACTTAAATTCGGAAGGTCGATAGCGAGGCAATTCGGAAAGTAATGGGGGAAATAAGTATGTCGGCTCCAGAGTGGGTCTCGGACCCAGAACAGTGGCGCAAGAAACTTGAGCAACTCCTTAAATAAAAATGATTTGTCTTAGTCATCATTGGAATCTTTTCTTTGCATACTTCAATCCCATCTGGTTAATAATTTAGTCCATCCTGTCGATCTACTAGAATTTGGCCAGTCTCGTCTAATGCCGAAGGTTGCCGATGTCAAGCCGCACTTGCCGGTCGTGCTGCTTGCACTCCTTGAGCCGCGCCAGTCTTATATCTCGAGCTTCGATCTACTTCTTGAGCTGACTGATAATACCCTGTCCGGAGTCGGAGTTGGACCTGTTATGCTCGAGTTAGACTTGAAGCTTTCTTGTAAGGGAAGGACTTAAGTTAGCGGTTGAGTCGATCTTTCTAGTCGTTGACGGAGGCGAGGTCTTTTTAAGTCAGGGTGATTTTGCTATCGCGCTATTATAACTTGAGTTTCAAGTCGTTAAGCTGAGCGTCCCTCTTGCGCAGTTCGATGGTCCTGCGCTAGAGCTAAGTCACCATCTCGGCTAACTCTCGATGGTAGTTCACCTAGTTATTACCCATTTTCTACTTGAGGCACAGAATTATTTCCTAGCGCACATTAAGGTCATTGGAGAGCAGCTAGTTCTAATCTTTCAGTTTGGCGATAGTCGCCTTCAGGTCCCTGATTTAGTCTTCCAGCAAAGAGCGGCCGCTCCCTGAGTTATCCAGCTTGTCCCTGAACTAGCAGTTCTAGGTGTTGGCCTTATCGAGCTACTGAGTGAGGGTATCTATCCTGATTTTCAGCAATTTAATGTTGTAGTTGAAGTTATCCTAGTGATCCTGGTTCTGGCATTTGAGCATTGCGACGGTTTTCTACAGTTGCGAGTTTGTAACCTTGGCGATCTCAAGGTCGTTCTTGACGATGCAGAGCTACTCTCTGAGCTCGTTCACAACATCATCAAGCCTTTCGTCTGAGAGGGAGTGAAACTGACTTTAATAAAGTCTTTTTTACTAGTGCAGACGTTGATTTTCATAGAGGAGTCGGTCGTAGTCCACCAGCAGCTTGTCGTAGGCCTATTTTTGTTTTCTGAGCTGCTCACGTTACCTGATTAGCTTCTGAATTTCGATATTTTTATCTGCAAGTTCCTCTTCCTTCTTTTCGAACTCCAGCTTCAGAATCTCAACTTTTTCCCTCTGGTTCCGGATTTTTTAAGCATAATCCTGTTCGTGGACGATTTCTTTAAGTTCGTGGAGTTTTTAAAGTTTTTAAGGCTAATCGTCGCAAGAAAGCTTGGGCTTGGAGCAGGGCGAGGAGTTGTGTATGATTGCTTGCTCTAGCTGCTTGATGGCTATAGGGGACAGGCTCCTAGACCTGATGCCAGATATGACGAGGCTCTCCTTTTACATATTAAAATTATTGCTGTTAATTAAAATTATTGCTCCTCCTAATATTTATAGCTCAGAGCGTTTTCTGGAGGCAGACTCAAGCTGAGACTGCTTGAGCCATGACTTCCTGCTCACTCCCTAACTCTGCCAACCAAATTCGGACTCGAGGAGGTGTGATCTGAGGCTGAGTGCCTTCTTCCCTGGAGTCTGAGTTCATCCATCTGAAGATATATTCCCCTCTATTGAAATAAAATATAATGTAGTTCAGACAAATGAGGACTGTCTCTCTAAATAATCCCTCTCGCAGGTTGAAGGACTGCTGCCTTCATTAGGACATCCCCCTCGCCAACCGCACCAAGAAATGCACTCATCACCGGCTCATCTAGCACAAACCCTCCCTCGTCTCCTCCACCGACAGGCCCCTCGTCCAGGAGTCCCAATCGGCTGCAGCTGAAGCGAATCCTTAGTAAAATTACAACGAGCCTGCTAGAGACCGATCTCCTTAGAATCGACTTTATGAATTGGTAAAGCAGAAGAATAGACAGTACTTCTAATAGCTGGCGAAGGTGTGCTGCACCAAGAAGCCGATGCGGAACAAGCTAGACCTGATATCGGTGGTGCCTTCAACAGTGTACGGCCAGGATTTCCGCCATTCCAAGCCTGTCCAAGTTTAGAGGGTTTCATTACCTTAAGAGCCCAAGGCCAAGACTCTCGATCTCCCTAACAACTCTATTTACCAAGGAGACTTCCCTAGGCACCCACTCCTCCCCGTCTTTAAGTACAAGCGGGACTACTAGCCCAACAACCTTCCCTTCGAAAAGCATAGCACCTATGGCATCAGCCACAACGGAGCAAGGGGCGCTCCTAATGAAATTCAACTGCCCAAGCCCAACATTTAGTCGATCGTAGGACTCCCCTCTTTCGCTGCTTCAACCTATAACAAGGCCTTTGACATGAAGCGTCCAAGGCCCTCCGAACCTATAACCAATTAGTCCATAATTAAGCCGATACCCGCCACCAACATCCCTTTATAAACTTCATACAACACCCAGTTCCAGACTTGGAGGCCTGAAGTCAGCAGATCCAAGCATAAATAGCTACGCTTGCTTGGCAGCGACCCCTATGGCGGACAGTGGAATAGCTAGTACCGGCAGACCTTCATGGGGTCACGAGCTGACCACTGCAAGCCAAAGCTGGTCGACAGATTTTAAGAAATCTTTAATGCCTGATGATTATCCATTCATATTCACTTTTATTTCTATACAGTCGACCTCCACTTTTCATACTGTTCCTTCTGCTCTTCCCACCCCTTCTACAGCTTCTTCCGCTGCTTCTCGTTTAGCCCCTTCCCTTCTCTGTCCTTTATCGGAATCCCACGCTCGTCCCACTCGCTGTACTTCTCAGCGTCTCTGAATAGCTACTAGGGCTTGATCTGCATCTTCTTGAGTTTTTCGGCCTGCCTTCGCTCATGCTCCTGCTGGGCCTTGAGCTTAGCCTAAAGTTTGGCTTTCTTTTACTCCTATTCTCTTTTCTTCTAGTTCATAAGCTCAGCAGGGTCCATCACTTTCCAGACAGCAGGCTAACCGATCTTTCTGTCCTAAAGTTTTACTCCCAATTTAACCAGCTCGCAGTCTCTCACTCTGTCGTTGGCCTAAAATATTTTGGTGAAGTCCTTGGCCGCCGCAGCTTACCTCACCTGGTCTCTATATTCGCTAATGACCTTGACTAGCTTGAGATGCTCTTATCCGCTTCCTCCTTTCTATTTCTCATATTCTATTCCGAGGGTCTTGAAAAACTTGTTGACGAAGTTGTAACTGTGTTTGACTGCGTAGTATTTAGGATCCTTCTGAAGATAAGAGTTTAGCGTACTGATTAGGCTGTCTATTTACTCGATGCTAGCAGGGAAGTCAAAGTTGTTTTTGAAATGTGCATCAACTGCGGCCTAGGCGAGGTCAACAGCCTTGAGAATGTTGGCCTCCTCTTGCCTGAATTTGAAGTCAGCTTTCAAAGAGAGAGTCTAGAGTCGGTACTCAGACATTCTAAAGAATTATCTAATTTTTTTGTCTTTGGACTTTGCCTAGGAGAATGAAGTCTATACCGAAAAGTTCATTATAGAGTCATAGCGGTGCATCGCTATATACAGCCTTATTACCTGCACCGACTACTTCTCCAGAATCTCCTTCACTGTCAGGAAGTTCTTCATGCTCTTCGACATCTTTAGTCCCTCGATGTTCAGATGTCCCGTGTGGATGAAGTAGTTACTCCACTATTTGCTCTAGTTATGTGCACAGCACTGAGCTATCTCATTCTCGTGGTGCGGGAACTTCAAGTCAGAGCCTCCGGAGTGAATGTCGAACCTTGGGCCGAGGACGTGATGAGACATGACGGAGCACTCGATGTGCCAGCCAGGACGCCCCTTTCCCCAAGGAGAATCCCAAGAAGGCTCATCAGGCTTGGCGTTCTTCCAGAGGACGAAGTCCTTTTTACTCTTTTTTTCTAAATCGAATCCCTCCAGTGTTTACTAGATGTTATCAGTAACATTCAGTTGGAGCTTTCCTGTGGGATAAACTTTGGAGTAGGCCTCCAAGTCGAAATACACTGACCCATTCGAGGCATACCCCATTCCCAATGATATTATTTTGTTGATGTAGGCGATTATCTCGGGGATGTACTCGTCCACACGAACCACCACATCCGGGTACTTGTTCCCGAGTGCTTTCATGTTAGCGAAGAACTAGGACTCCCACCTGCTGGCGAAATCAAAGTAATTTTCTTTGCTTTCTACTGAGCCTTTGATGATCTTATCATCTATGTTGGTGACGTTCATGCAATAGGTCAAAGCAAAGCCGAAATGTTCTTCGAGCACCCTTCGCATCATATCGCTGCTGATATAGTTTCGAGCATGGCCGAGGTGAGTATAGGAGTAGACTGTGGGTCCACAGATGTACCACTTGACCCTTCTAGGGACCAGCGGGACGAACTCCTCTAGAAGGCCTGTGAGAGAGTTTTTGATTTTTAGCCCTGTTCTGCAAGTGCTCTCCATATAAAAGAATAATTATCTTAGCCATTAACTGATTATTTGAATGAATTTAAGGCACCCTGGAATCGCAGCTCTCGAGGCAAGGATCAGAGTGGTCGAGGAGGCTACTAAGGCCATCTCGGTGCCAGTTCCGTCTGCCCCCAAGTTCTAAGGTGACTTGGGCTTGCTTAGAGAACAGGCCTAACAATTTACTAAAATTTTAGAATCCTAAAAGGAGTAGAGCGATCGCCTCGAAAAAGAGCTGTAAGAGGTCGAGGCCCAAAACAAGTAGAAAGTCGACGCTCTTAAGCACCTATCCAAAGAGCTGGACTGCAAAGGACGATAGCTAGAAAGGGTCAGGTGGGAGCTTACAAATTCCAATCACTAACGCTAAATATTAAATCACAGGATACAAAGCATCCAGCGCTAGGTCTAGCACGCCAAAACATACATCCCAGCATTCGCACACTAAAACTAGGAAATTTAGAAACAGACTCAGACTCTTCAGTAGCACCTACTCAAGCTTAACGAAGAAATTAGCACACTGCAGGCCAAGGCGGAGTCAGCGCCAGCCAGCCCTAGAGTCTAATTGGAGGATGAGACAACGAACTTGTGGCTTGAGATCGTGAAAATGATGCAGGAGTACAACTGCGCAAAGAAGGACTATGAAATGCTAAGGATCCAAATTCAGTAAGAGTAGCACGCACTACTTTAGAAATAAAACTCCCTTAAGTCCGTATCTTTGAAGTAGTAACGCCTCAAATAGACCTTGAGAAGTCTCGAGGAACTCCAAGCCAAAGAGGCTTAGGGCCTGCAGAAGCTGCAGGACGAGCTTAAGGAAAGAAGGGACACTCTTCGCTAGCTTTTGGGCAAAGTTGAAAAGTAAGCTCAGACGAACTAACGGGTAACAATCTAACCAGCTCAAACAAGGACTGCAGTAGAAATATCGGGCAGGCTACTAAGCCCAGCTGATTCTGGAGAGGAGGGAACCTTTGCGAGAGCTGTCGCCGAAGTGCTGGAATCTGCGTTGATTAGTTCAAATATGATTTTAACTCACGAACGATTAGAAATCGTCAAGACTCCGCACCTCGATTCTGCATGAGCATCCCTACCAGACCAGTGCTGCCTACAGTCCCACTCTCACCAACTCCCGGTTAGCCCCCTTCAGACGCTTTGACACTGCCTGTTGACAGTCCATCACGCAGACTCGTGGGATCAGTAGCGACAGACCCATTGTAAAGAGGGCCAAGCTGTAGCCTACAACAAGAGCCGCTGTGCAAGGCCAGTACTACTCAATAGTTTTATTGACTTTGTGTAGAAGCTAAGTAACGAGCTATTGATGTTGATTGCAGTGTGATATGGCGAAGGCTTTGGGAAAGCCGTTTATGAAACGGAAGGCAGCAGGGACGAGGAGGGCGGAAAGCGCCTGCTCGTTGACAGACTTATACTAATTCTATGGAATCATGGGTATACAAGCTGAAGGCAAGTAATGAAAATAAAATCAAAATTTTGAGAATATGATTATCGACAGCTCGCTTTCCCAGTCTCTTAAAGGATCCTCTTTGATTTAATTAAACGAGCCCATCCCCACCTCGGCAATTCATACCACTAATCGATAGCCTATCCCTTTAAGAAATTACCAGTAATAACATATCATCAGCAGGCTGTAAAGGTGAAACTGTGATGATTAAGTGTTAAATTACGCTTAGATAGTGAGCTTGCAGGGGAATGGCCAGGCTTTGAATAAGGAAATACTAGATTTTACTAAAGGGAAAATACCGGCCGAATACGAACAGCAGCCGGCTAGATGGGTGGAAGCTCATCAGCAGCAATTGCAAGAGCCAAGAATCTGTATATGTTTAAATTCATAAGTCATATGCAAGATGCTTTAACTTAAGAATTAAAAGCTTTTGCTTTTCAACTGCAGTCTTCTGCTCTAGCACGACATCTCTCGCAGACTGCACGCACAAGTCTTGTTGCTCCGATGTTCCCAGTAAAACTGTCTTGAGGAAATCCCAACACGAAGCAATGTTAACTCCTAAGTCTTAAATCCAAGCCTAAGCCTTGGAATCTTGTAAAAAGGTGAGATCGAAGGACAACAAAAAGCGTATGTAGGGAGAGAGTGGATAATAGGAGGAGGAAGTGTTTGAAGCAGACGCTGTTGGTGCTGGAGAAGTGATAGAGTTAATTGAGGTTGAATTAAATAAAGCAGAAAAATCCAAACAGAATTACTAATATTGAAATATCAATGGTCTAGGAGGTTATCCTAGCTCTCGAATGACCACCCAGTTCGCTACTACCAACTCCCCACCGAGTATCTTCGTTCCTTCACCTCCTCGCTCCGTTCCTCCGAAAGATCTCGCTCCTCGGATTACCTTTATTTACTACGAAGATATTCAACTATATTTTCTAGATTCCCAAACTTTTTTTCCATTTTCTGATGATGGCTGCGACACTGGTGACTTTCCCTGGTGGCTAGATAAAGAGACATCTCTAGGAACAGTCTGTCTGCCCTCTTGGTTTTCCTGTTTTAGAATTACAGGTGATGGAATTAGAGGAAGAGCCTGTACTTCATGTTTTACAAAGGACTCCAATAGCCTCTGTTAACGGTGAATAAGGAGGATTAGCCCTAGGGGCCTGCAGACTTAGCCCCCTTCTCCCAGATCCTACAGGGTTAATTTC
Organism: Craspedacusta sowerbii; assembly: GCA_003687565.2. Classification (NCBI taxonomy): domain Eukaryota; kingdom Metazoa; phylum Cnidaria; class Hydrozoa; order Limnomedusae; family Olindiidae; genus Craspedacusta; species Craspedacusta sowerbii. The sequence goes on from QQSS02222607.1 coordinate 66,558, forward strand.
GTATCCAATTCATATTTATTGCATCAGATAATACGCTAATATATAAACCATCGGCAGTTTCACAATTTAATGTGTCAATTAATTAGCGTAATACAACTCCATCCTTCTATGCCGTCTTACTGGGCCAGAGGACTCGGGCTAAGGCTAAACCCGCTAATTTCTAATTTAAACAAATTGTCATAACTATTAAAATTAGTGAAATGTCTGGCCAAGAATGTGCTCACGATTGTGTGAACTGACTTGGAGTTCATCAATTATCGATCTAACTCCCGGATTTAAATTATTTTTTTGCATCTTCAATTTCATGATTATTTAAATTCATAATCATTCCTTCGACCTCTCCCTCCCGCTCTCCTTGGCCCACAATTCCAAATACTGGGCTGCTACTCTCATAGGTCTACGCCTGACTCAGACCACCGCCTTGCTCAAACACTCTTCTCTCATCCCCTAAACCATTAACATTATTTAAAAAGAATATAACTCACTAGATTAGGCGATTGATTCCCTGATTGACAAAATATAGGCCAAAGTAAACAAAGGGTACGTTCCGATCGAGATCCCGAAGTTAAGTTAGTTCACTGGAACTTACCTGGCTCGGGGCTAAGAATGGCTGAAATTGGAGATATTATAGGGTTACTTGAGGATAAGCTAAAAGGGCTAGGAGCCTTACATACTAACCTTCTCCTCCCTCCCAGAGAGCCAGTCTTAGGCTCTCCTCATCAAGCATGCTAGGCAGGAATAAGGTTATGTCGAGTAAATCTCTCTCTTCAATTATACTCTTTGCAAATAAGACCTGCAAATACAACATAAACCCAGGCTTTAAGAGAAACAGCCACAGCTACTCCAAGTCCCCAAGGACCGTTCCTCCCGACTCGCCGACCTGACTGATGATCAAATCTCAACTCGCAGTCTAAGCAAATAACGCTCCGAACGCAGTGCAGACTCTAGAAATTCGGCCTATCCTGGGAAACTAGGGGGGCCGCATAACGGGCCAAGCAAAGTTTTACTAGCTAAATCATGGTAATAGGAAGTCGACCCAACAGGAATGATAATGAGCTAAAAGTTGGATGGAGTGAGGATGTTTTGGTCAGGATCAGCAATGTACTCCAGAAACGGCAATAAGTTTCATTTCCCCAAATTCTTTACTGAGGGTTGGCCCAACAGCCAGCTCGACGGAGAGCTCTGGATCGGTAGGAACTAGTTCCACAAGACATTGTCGGCCATCAAAAAACTCAATCCAATCAAAGAGTAGTGGGAAAAAGTGACTTATTTGGTGTTCGACGCGCCGGGGTTGAACTTGCCCTTCGAAAAACGACTTTAATTGATGTAGACAGAGCTGGGATCGTTGGACAACTAGTATATAAGATGCCATCCGCACAGAATCTGCAAAGGCTTAAAGGACCTGCTCAGCGAGCTGGAGGACGTCTTATCAAGAAAGGGATAAGGACTCATGCTGAGGAATCCCGACTCTTTCTACTAGAAGAAGAGATCGAACAATCTACTCAAAGTCAAGCAGTTTCATGACGCGGAGGCGGAAGTCATTTAGTATATTGACGGACAAGGCAGGCTCGAGGGGCTCGTGGGTTCCCTCCGAGTCCGAACTTAGGAAGGTGTAGAATTTGATGTGGGAAGTGGGATGACGGATGAGTAGAGAAAAAATCCCCCGGCAATCGGTTCCTGGATTACGTACAAATACCAGGAGGTGAACGATAGATCGGGCCGGCCCAGGTTCCCAATTTTCTTGAGAGTGTTTGAGAAGGCTTGATAGAGTTAAGAGAACGGGACAAAATTGACTGAGTCAAACTGATAGTAAATTACTCACCTGCACCATCAGATCCACTACCATTCTTGAATTTATCCTTAATGGTTCAGCTACTATAGCATCTAGCTAAGTGCCTACGACCTCTCCTCCTTGCACGTCGTCTCCGATTTCCGCAGGTTGCTCAAATCCTGCACCAAGGTATCTAGATCTTTCAGCGCCAGCTAATCGCACCACTCGTCCTAGGAGATCTGCACTTTGGCTATGGCGATTTTGTTGTGCTTCCTGGGCCGACCACGCCTGCGCTTGGGCGGATCGACCTGTGCAATCTCGTGCCTGAAGTGCGGGGAGGCGGTTTGCTTGGAGAGTAGCTTCATGGTATTAGTCTATTAGTATTCTGATTATAAATGTGCGGTTCTAATTCTTTTAAATCGTCATTGTAACGCATTTCCCTTCCCAATCACTAACTCCGCATCACGGGCGCAGGACCCTCCGGTTCTTCAACTTCTTCAACCCTACCCTATCCTCCCCACTCTACCTTATCTCTCTCATTGCCTATAGGTTTCAATACTTGGAGCTGGGCCTTTAACTCTTCGATGGCTGCTTAGTGGTCTCGGCGGGCATGCCTGAGCTCACGCTTGGTGTCATCGAGTTCCTTGCGCAAAGTTTAGTTCTGCTTTTAAACTCCCTTGACCTTTTTAGCAACGAACTCCAAATCCTCGATCTTGAATTTGAGTCCGCTAACTTCGTTCTTCCACTTTTTCTTAGTCTAGGAAACTTACTTCTACCCTTTCTGCAATTAAACTTTCAAAGTTTACAAACTCTTCTCCAGTTCTTGGATCTTTGTTTTATCCGATGATTATTGGTCTCCGGCCGAGTGGCCTTGCACTTGGTTTTGAACTAGCTCGTTTATTTTTTCCTGAAACTGGTTGATGGCCTGCTCATGTTCCTTCAGCTGATTGAAACTCTAGAGTGTCTTTTAATTTAGATTGCTTTAAAGCGTGCTGATGAATGCCTTTTGCTCCTAAAGCAACTGCTAGAGCTCCAGCATTTTAGTTGCTCTGGCCTTAAGTCCCTCGTTTTATTAAGCGAGAGCCTGGACTTGAGCCCTAAAGTTTTGAATTTATGTGGATGAGGAGGTGGCCTATTAGTTAGAGTGGTTGTGGACAAGGTGGGACTCGAGCTAGGTGATTCTGGAGTCCTTATCAGTCAGAATCCTCTTGATTTACTAAAGCTAGATTAGAAGTTCGGTCTATCTGCTCTTCTCGATTTAGCTTGATAGATTAACTGACTATGACTTCTGGGTTTCCATCAGCCGTTTTAGTTAGTTCAGCTAATCTAATAGCGACCTTTCTAACTCCTTTTTCTCCTCCTCCATTGTTTTCTTGTTTTAAGCTAATTCGATCCGGAGGCCCTCCACTGTCAACTGCTCCTGAGCGAGCTGTGATTATAATTTTGCATTGAGGTTCTGCAAAGCTTTTTGCTAGGCGGCGATCTATTAGGATTGTTTATCATGTGCTCTCAATTTGTCCAACTAAGTTAGATAATATTTCTACATAGCATTGAGTCTAGCTTGCAATTATTGATTCTATGCAATCAGAGCTTGATTGCTCTTCTTTAGATCTTACTCGTTCTTTGATTATACATTCTTGGACTAATTAATGAGGCCATTAATTTAAGATGAGGCGCTCTAAAGGTTAAGTGTTAGTTCAAGTTGGTGCTGCCTCAGCGCAAGGATATTTTGTTTAAGGTTTTGGAGCTGTGGTTTTATTTTTGCCCTCAGAGAGTTAAGCTTTGCAGCAAGTAAGTAACTGGTTTTTTGGAGAGCGCTATACTTTTAGCTTATTGTTTTCAACTACTAATTCATAAGATGGATTTAATTTTGGTGGCTCCTTCTCTGATCGCTATTGGCTGACTACAGCTAACTCACCTTCTAGCTGAGCTTCTAGACGCTGCTTCGTTTCTAGCGCAGCTACTCCTCTTTCTTGTCTAGTTCGTCTGTGGCTTGCTGCAGTCCTTACCCCACGTCCTTTTTCAGTATGCCGACTTGCTAAGCCAAGGCTCGGGCCTAGCTCTATTTTTAGGCCAATTTATTAATAAGATCTTTAGACTACTATTACTTGAAAGCCAGCTTGTCTGATAATATTTTAGAATGATTATCCTTTTAGGTGAGGGAATTGGCTAATGCCTTGGCCTAATTGTGCAGCAAAGTCAATTGTTATGAAAGTCGCTTGGACTCCACCTACTTTTAGCGCAATATATCCGCTATTTCAAATGATTATCTCTCCTTCTATTTCAGTTGATTTGACAGTAAAAGGGCGTTATCTCTCTACTAAGTCAACTTATCAGCCAATACTTGTGCCTAACTCCCTTTCTCTGAAAGTTTATCTGTCAATTCTTTGATCTACTGTTATTTCTTAGTCAATTAATCGGCAATAGATTTGGATTATTTCTTTTCTTGATTCACTTAAACAGCCAGTATGTCAACTTAATTCTGTTTTCTACTTAGTTTCTAGTTCAGTTCGCTAATCTATCTATCCTTAGAGGCAATCTATTAATGTAAGTGTCTGGCATCCTAATTCCCCGACTCAGCCTTCAACAACTTTTAGCCCAAGAATTTTGCTTAATTTTCCATTTCAATTCGCTTGGAATCAATCTACAAACACCTTTACTTTTAACTCTTGAGGCTGGCTTTTAGATCTGATAATTAAGACTCTGCTTGTTGAAGTTCATTCTATTTTTCAGTTAGCTTGGCAATTAATGAGTCTTTGCTTTTAACTTATTTTTTCAATTCTTCGATAAGTTAAAAACAGTGTTTGATCTCCTTGTCCTTTGAAATAAGTTAAGATTCCTTGGCCTTGAGGTCTGAGTGTGCCTGTTTTTAGAGCAGGGCAATCGATTAAAGCCGGGCGATTTCGCTATCTTAGTTGAGCCGCTTAATCTATAATTAATGTTCGAGCTTGCAAGTCTGAATTATTTATTAGTATTTTTGTTGGAGCTATAAAGATTTGGAATGCAACGACTGCATCTGTTCTTTCGTTTTCTACTCCAGCTCCTTTTCTTGGAGGTTCTTTTTCTCTTTGCTCAATTAGTTTGACAAAGTCTGATTGCTCTGCTTTAGTTGCACTATTTCAGCGGCTTGTTCCTTGATAGCAGACTAGTACTTGAGGTGAGTCTCCTCAAGTCCCTTCAGCTTGGCTGCGATCTTGGTCTGAACTTCCTGCTTTTATCGGTTGTAATTGTTGATCTAATTCTACAACTACTTGATTTTAGTAACGAGTGATTGATTGGCCTGATTAGCTTGATTGATCTTTTAATCCTAATTCTTCTGATGCTTTGTTTGTGCAGCAGTCGTGAGCTCGTTGTTGTGAAACTTGAGTTATCGAATTTGCTGTTAGAGGTCCTTGATGGCCTTCCTATCCTTCTCAGAGGCGTCAAGGAGCTGCTTATTTGCAAGGTCCATCTTCTTAATCCTTTCGTCTTGATCCTGGCGTCCTTTGTCTGGCATTTTGAACTCTTTGGATTCAAGCTATTTTATTATCTTCTTTAACTACTTTATTATGTCTTACTTGCTCTTTAGCTATTTCCTTATCTTTTAGAGCGACTCCTCTTTGCTTGGACTCAGCTGCTGCACTTTCTAGAATTTGTTGCTCTTTAGTCTGTTGCACTAAGACTGCGCCGTTTACACCTAAGACTTCAGCTGGGCGTTGGCAGCCTTGAGCTGCTGGATCTCCTGGCGGAGGTTGTCTGGGTCCTAGTTTTTCTAAAGACTGGAGCTCTGAGGCTTGGGCTTTCTTTCATAGTAATAATTTATGCTTTATCGGGACTTGAGCTGACTCTTGAGACTCTGATTTTAGCGCATGAGCTGGATGAGCTAGTTGCGCAGCTCATTATTGGTTTTGGACATCTCCTTGATTTCGTAGAGATAGGTCGAATCATCTTTATTCGGGGCCTGGGGACGGAGAGTGCCAGGCGAGTAGGGGTTGGCGGGATTGCGTTTGTCGTACTTGGCGTAATATTGGCGTGGAGACTGCCTTTCCAGTGAATTTTCGTAGCTAAGATATTCGTACTTCTTGTTGTACATTTAAATTATACCGTTCATTTCAATAATTATAACCGCTACTAAAGGGCCACTCGCGCATCTTGAAGAGACTGCTAGAGCAGCTGTCCGATCCCGCCTGAGCAGCTAAGGCACTTTACCTGCAACAGGACCAGTTCCAGCAGGGAATTTGCTTGCGGCTTCGCACATTAATTGGCTATCTCCAAAAAGCTATGCTAGTTGAGTTTTTTTTGGAGGAGTAAATTTATTTGTTTGTTGTTAAAGAAATTGGTAATGCTCAGTTTAAACTTTTTGACAAATTTTTGGTAATCGATTGCAGAGAGTACAAGGAGGAGTGCTTTATATCTCTCGATGATGAAGACCTCCTTGCCCTGAGACTACTCCAGTTTCAGGAGATCCCGCACCTTGGTGCAGACGTAGGCGATAAGTCTCTTGAGTTTGTTGGAAATCGTATCCTCCGTTGGTTTAGCTTTGGCGACATACTACTCCACTAATTCCCTTAATCTCTTAAACTAGCACAGATTAAAGGAATATGAATTCTATAGCACCTCCACTTATAAAGTCTATTTCTTTATTATCATCCAGTAGTATACCAGCTTTAAGTTTTTTAGCAGCTCCACGCTCTCCGGCAGCAGACTCCCTGCCTTTTACACCACCTTCTCGATTTCAGTGTTTATCTTCTCAAGGAGAGCCTTGAACAAGGGGACCACCACGTTTTCAAAAGCAAGGTTGAAGACGGTGGAGCAGAGATCAAGGGCAGAAGTGTTTTCTAAGGATTATTTAATTTACTGGTTCCACTTTTCGTCCATAAACATTTAGTACTAGGAATTTAGGGGAGAATTTTCCTCGTAGGCGCGCTTCAGGAATTCGGAGTCATCCCCACCTTTGTTCGATAGGAACACTCTATGCAATTCCTAGACGCTGATCCTCTCCTCAGGGTCCACTTCGATCATTCGGATCAGGAGCTTCTCAAACCACTCTGGCACTGCAGGCTCTCTTGGAATCTTGAATCCCTTCGAATCAAAAACCTAGATGTCTCTAATATGCCTTGTCAGTCAAGTACAGCTTCTTGTTTTCAGAAAAAGGGTATCGCTCGAAAATGAGTCGGAACAGCACCACGCCCACCGACCACACATCACATTTGTTGTTGTATTTCCCCACCTTCGAGATTTCGGGAGCCATTGTGATGGGAGTGCCGCACTTGGTACTCATGAGTGACTCGGAATTGTACTCCCTAGCTAGACCGAAATCGGCTAACTTGATTTTGAATTAGTCGTTGACAAGAATATTGGCGAGCTTGATATCTCTATGGACGATGTTCTTGTTGCTCATGTAGACTAGGGCCGAGACGAGCTGTTCCGAAACCTCCTGAATTATATTGAAATTGAACTTTCGCACATAATTTTGCCAAAATTACTACAAAGTCCCCTTCCCGCAGAACTACATGAAGATGAAGTATTTGTTGCTTTTGATTGCCGTCGCCACCAGCTTCACAATGTTCTCGTGATTGAGCTCTTTGATCATCTTGCACTCCTTATCGACATCTTCCTCCTTGAGACCCTTATTGAACAGGTCGATGACCTTGGCTGCATACTCCTTGCTACTTTTGGTGACTCGATAAGTGGTGGCGAACGAGCCTTTGCCCAACTACTAATGAAAAAGGTAATCTTCCACAATCTTATTATTCATAATCCTTTGAAGTAAATTCCTATGCATTTGCTGCTTTTCTTTTAGATTGTCTACTCACTTCCCTGGCAAGATACTCCTCTCACTCCTGATGACTCCCTATCCTCCTACTTCACCAATACTTTCAATATCTACTTGAATCCTTGCTCCTGCAATCTAAGGCCTTCCACTTGCGATCCGGGCTGCTGCTGCGATACAAACTGCGCAGCAACTGCAATAGCCAGCTGGGAAGGAAGCTTCAGTTGTCTGAAATCAAGAGCGAACCGCTCTTCTTCTGGACTGGAGATAAGCAAATATGAAGGAAGCGTTCTCGGCGGGATTATAAATATTCCCAAAAGGCAAAGCAGATTCTTCTCGAACTATTTTCCCATCAACTCCTCCTCCAGCAACACGTTCTCGGCACCCTTCCCGACCGACTTGCCAGCCACAAACTAAACTTCATAAAAAGTCTATCTAGGTGGCGTTTACATCCAATCGAGTCCTGGAACAGACATGCTCTTCAGAGGCAAACTAGGTACTCACTCATGCGCTGAGTCAAGTTTGCAATTCGGCCGCTAAATTGATGTATCGTGCTAACTTGAAGTTACAGCAAGTAGCTGTTCGAACTCCATAAAAGAGCTTGTGACCTAAGTGTGTTCCACTTTTGCTTGTTCCACAAAAGTTAAGATTTCTTACAATTCTTTTAATTCTGCCTCAATTTCAGGCACTGACTGCGCTCAACTAGCTGTCTAAAGAACTTTTACTTTCACAGTTGCCTCTTTGAATTAATACACAATAACCGCAGTGACTGCCTCCATAGTCTATGCTTCCGTCCCCATTAACTCTCGTCGACTCATTCGAACTAAGGTCTTTTTCAAGTCAGCTGTTTAAGCTAAAAGCGGTTCGATAGGATACAGCCTAAGCAGTCCCTTGATAGTCTATCAGAATGGGATTAAACTCGCCTTCAATTACCTCAACCTGGGCGCCAACTTTGTCACAAAAGTAATTTCGAGTAACGTATAATGGGCGAATCTGTAGTCGATCAGTGGGTCTAACCAAGTAAGCATCCGCAGCTTTGCAGACCCGTCAATAAGCGATCAGGTTCCCATAGTGTTCAAGTCAGCGGATACTGTTCAGCCGATTCCTGGAATCAAGCTGGTAGTGTTCTATGCTCAAACCAGCAACTACTTCAGGCAATATTATATTCTAGGGGCCAGACTTATTAAGTACAAAGGACTGATCTCAACTTTGAAGTTCGTCAAAGTATAATACACGCTTGTCGAGGACTGGGAGGCGCTCTCCAAATTGGATTATTTTGCAGAATACATCCAAAGCGTCTTCTTGCCCATTCGCTGGCTAATAGGAATGGTTTCCTTCTCGGCACTGGCTACATTATTATTAGTAATATGAAATTCAAGTTCTTTGTCTATGAGATGTTTTGACAAGCCGATTGGACTGCTGTTGTGTGTCCAGTTCGGCGATTAGGTGGTCGAGATGGGAGCAAATTTCTTTCGACTAGCAGTTTTGATGCTGGCAAAGCAGTACTCGAATTTAATCCTTCAAATTCTCCAAACTCCTTATTTTTTTATAATTTTAAATTAATGATTTTAGAGTTGGAGATTTAAGGGTCTTGCTCTCTCGAGCTGATCTTAGCACGCCCTTCGCCATCTTCGAAATAAACTACTCAGCCGCCTGCGACTCGCCTCTCTTAATTTGGCTGAGGGACCTCTTGCTAGAGAGGGCGATTCGGCGAATGGTGCTGATGGATTTGGAGGACTAGGAGTCTTCCATCAAGATGCGACTGGTCTTGCCGAGTATTTTTGACTATTTTTGAAAATGATCTTTAAATTGATTGAGTGAGTTTCGAAATGACTCGACGTTGAGCTTGGTCTAGAGATTCGAGCTCACCCTCCATAAGTATTAGAAGCAGCAGTCGCCTGCCCGTTTGCAGAGCTTGTCAGGAACCAGGCTGCTCACACTCTCGTACAGCTAGTTCGGGTTCAGGATTTTTGGGAGGAGGGCACTTAATCTTCTATCGGAGGTTTCACGTATGGAAAGCTAAAGCGAGAGCAAACTCAAATTTTTAAGCAAAGTTATATTTTAATTATTAAGTCGTTACAGGGAAGGAACTTCCTAGACAAGTCGCATAATTTCCCTCCTGAACTAGCTCAGCAGCCTTCTGAATTACTCAATTGTCTCTTTCAAAGACTACTGGTCTCTCTACTTCGCGCACTACTCAATTTATTAGAGTCCTTACATCACTTAATCACCCATAATTTTAAGATTTAAACATTTGCCAGAGAGTTGGCTGGAGTCGAAGACCCTGGCTGTGTAGGTGGGATGTATTTGGATGAGGCGATGGAGAGCAGAGTTAAGGGTGTCTGAGAAAGACTAGTGGTGGCAGCTAGTGCTGCTGATGAACTGGAGTAGGGCTGGAATTTAAATGTTTTTGGGAAAAAGTTACATGGAGCAAATATTCTAATTATTTATTTGAAACTATTTGTCATCTCCTTTACATGCAATAAACCACGCCTGCTCTCAAGCGCATTTCCCTTGCCGAGTGGGACTCCTACGAACAAGTCCCCGTCCTCCCCCTTCGGCAGCCTCCTCTCGAAGACCTGCAGCCCCACAGCCAGGCCTTCCTCTCCTCAGTCAAGAGGACCAATATCTCCTCCAAGAAGGACCACTGCAGCACCGGTATCAAGATTTACGGCAAGCCTATTGACAAAAACTAGTTGATTAAAGAAGCGAGAATCAGAAAGACTCTCGAGAAGACCTTGACAATTAAGTATTGCCACGAGTGCGATAACATTTCATTCCACAACAGTGTCGGCAAAAAGCTGCTCTAGCTGCCTCTCCACGAGCTGGAGAGGAAGCGACATTAGGGAAGCAGACAGACCGCGCGGTCTGCAAGTTCGAGGAAGGCGGACCCTCTTTTCGAGGAGATGTAAAAAATTTATAAAAAGGAAAAGAATAAGTAGATAATTTCAAAGCCCCAGACTCTCAGCCATCTCAAGCTCAGGGTCGTCGAAAATCAGAGCTAGTACCAGGCCCACTCCCTCCCCGTCTCCACACGCACCAAGTCAGAACTCAAATACAAGAGGCTCTTCAATTAAAACTTCAAGCCCGAAAACAAGCACAATACTGTCAGTCTTATTCGCAAGCGCAAAAAGGCCATCTAAGGTAAGAACCTAAAAATCGAAGTGTAGGAGAAAATCGAGAGGAAAAATTTTGCTAGCATGGCGATGAGGACAGACTGCTTTTCGCTGGGGTTCAGGAGGTTGAATAGATTGTAATGAATGTTCAAATTTAGATAGTTGGCAGGTCATCGTATTAGTTGTTAGTAGCGCTGAAGGACTATGGAAGCCGGAGCTAGAACTAGAAGCCATGGACTTTCGAGATGATGTCCCAGAGCAGGGTCAGTTTTATATCCAAAGGGATTCTCTAGCAGTATTTTTGAAGAGAGGCCTTACTTTTTTAAACATCCTTTTCCTACGCTAACTACAATGCCTTATCTGAACCATGCACCTAGCTATTTACATTCTTTTCTGCAATCCTCTTCTTTATCTGCTTGCTTTTCTTCTTTTTCGATTCCTTTTTATTGGGTTATTTGCTTTTGTCCTTCCTTTAATTCTTGGGTCTGCGGGTATCGGTGGCTTCTTGCTCTACGGGACTGACATTTTCGAGCGTAAGATCGACTGCGAACATTCGCTAGGCGAGTCGAGCGATAGCCTAAATAAATTGCTTAAAGCCTAATTAGTAATCCTCTCTGGGTTGTGCAGAGAAATAAAAGATTTAATTAATTTAAAACTGGCTTAACCTCACTCCTTTGAAGTTTATGAGCTTAAAGGCCAGCTCCTTGAACTCCTCAAACACCATACCCTTTTTCCCAGTTTTTCTCCGTTTGCAATATTTGAAATATAATATTCCGAGGAACCGCCTTATGCTTTTGAGGGTATTATCGCAAGATGGACTCCAGAGCCTCTTTAGTCTCCAATTAACGAAAAAGTATTAAACTTTGGTTTTGGCAGACTCGCAGACATCGCTCATGAGCTTTTAAAAGAGTTCGCAGGAATCGGGCTGACTTGTGGTTTTGGAGAGCCGTTCGATGCCTGTCTTAACAAGAATTTCTAGAAAAAGCTGTCGAGTTATGTTTTTATTGAGACCAATTCTCTAGCGGTTAATAAAAAGGGAGTTAATTTTATTTTAAATATCGAAGAGATTGGAAGTGCGGTTCTAGGGGTTGGCGAGAGCAAGTAGAGTCTAGAGACAGGCCTGATAGCTGATGTAGTAGCTTTAGCAAGCATTGCTGTTGACCATCAATGAGATGAATGTGAAGTAGAATTGATTGTAATACTGCTACATTATGTTTCTTATCCTCTGCAATTCTTACTCCTTAAAGAGTTTAAGCTTACAGAGGTACTCGATGTCCTTCTGCAGGAACTACTCCCTCGCGTTGCCGTCGTAATAGAAGATCGAGCTGTCGAAACGCCACTCTTTCCGCAGTACCACAGGCTCATCCCTTATGCTCCTTGGAAGGCAATCAAACACGTTCATGAAGTTGTTGTCCATTACGGGAGATAGCCAGCTCACATTAAGCTGGTTGATACTGCCATATTAGAGCAGTTCAGGGTAGTCCTCCAAGTACTATGAAAATTAGTAAGGAATGGGAACTTAATCGAGAGAATCGGCCAGTTAGAAGTTACCCTCCTCCGAAAAGAACAGGCAGCATTTTCCCTCGGGCAGGAAAATTTGGATAGAACACTTCTCTGCGTTGAAGTTCAGACTCGCTGGTGAGATCGGCTTGAATTGGTAGTGCTAGAAGTGTACTCGGATGGTTTAAAGCCTGGACTAAAACTGCTTGAGGGAGATGTGTACGGGGTTGTATCTGCCACAGAGCCAGCAAGAGCTCTTAATGAACTAGTTGCGTCCGATTCTCTTGTGGAAATAGTTCTCCTTCTTGGAATTGGAGTCCACGATCAAGTACCCTTGAGAGTCTATGTATCCGAAATTGCCTTCGAAGTGAAGGCCGATGAGCTCTGTGTTGGTTTTGAGAGCCTAGCTAAAGGACAGGCAGTCTTCCACTGAAAAGCTGTTCGAAGACAGATCCAGGTGCTTGATCCTCGACTTGTCCATTATGTAGTTCAGACCCTGCGTACCGTCGAAGCCGAGATTGTTAAAGCTAAGGTCAAGCACGAAGAGTTCAGAGGCTAGGACGGAAGACCAGAAATATTAATTAAAGTTAGACGTCTGCAATTTATTCCAATGAAGGTAGAGCTAAGTCAATCTAAAATTGGTTATTAGCTTCCCGATTGCATAAAGGCAGGCGTCAGTGAGATTGTTATTGCAAAGACTAAGCTTGCTTAGGTTATTTTACAAGTTCATCAGGACTTAGAGGCCTTGTCGAGTGATTTTGGTTTCGTCGAGGGAGAGCTCGATGAGGTTGGCGTTCTTCTTGAGGGAGAGGATAGACTTGAGGGAAAGACAGGTGTCTAAATCCATGAGGTTCTTATCAAGCCTGATGATTTTGGGGGTGAAGTTATTAAGACTGGAAATTAGATCTTTTGTGCCTGATTTAAGATTGTTATTCTGAAGGTTGACCTCCTTTATGTTTTTTTCATAATTACGGAAGGCAGTCGAGAGGTTTAGGATGTTTCGGTCTCCGTACCGCATGTTGTTCAGAGACAATACCGTCTACTCGCCAACCTTCTTGACCAGCCCCATCTTCTTGGGACTAACGCCCAGATCGATGGAGTTCTTGAGCATGCTGACTACACTCGAGTTGGGAATTTCATAGAATTCGTTCTTCTTCAATATTTTTCCTAAGGATTTGTAGGTCTTGTAAAAGGTTTTGATTGCCTCCTCTCCGACGTAGATTTACTTTGACTAGGTCGGTTTCTGTTCATCGTCAGATAGGCAATCGTCGTTCTCGAACACCAGATGTGCGCTCTCCTCGACAGCCCTGCCCACTCGGCGGGAAAGTATGGACTTGGACTGAGCTAAGAGGTCGGGCAAATTAAGCTCCCCTTTGCGAAATTTCAAATGAGAAGGCTTTATCCTAAGTCTTTTAATGCGCTCCTTGCTTCTTTATTTGGACTTAATCATTTTTAATAAAATCAAAGACGTACTGACATACTCATCAGCTTCGCCGCTGTGCTCTCTATTGACTTGCTAACCTTATGACCCTTCTCCTGACTGCCTCTTCGCTTGCTGTGCGAAGTCAGCTTGTGAAGCACTGTGGTCATCATGTTGAACTGCGGCTTAGTTCTCAAGGGGTAGAACGCCTTCTTAAAAGTATGCAAAGTAATCCCTTACTTGATAAGTAATGACAAAGGACGAGCCTTTGGTCTTAATTTATTAAAAGCGCGATCGGATTCAGCAAACTCAGATTTCGGCTGCTGTTCGATCAAGCCGAATTTAAACTTCAGGCTTTTGAAATGGTGGTACATTTGGTTTTACAGACTGCGCAACTTCTCCTCCTTAAAATTCACCTATCTATGCTACGGGCGGAGCTACAGAATCTACTCGGCTTAGTTTTGCAACCTCTTATAGTAGATATCTTAATTCCATTCGAGCGGAGGGTACTATTTCCCGTCGAAGTGAAAGGCATCGATGAGCACCATTTCATCATTTTAGTTAAGAGACAGGTCGAGAACCAGCTTTTTGACATCAGTCTGATGGATAATTTGCATGAAATTGATAATCTTGTATGAAAAATACTGGAACCGCTCAGACTTGGGGAGCGACTTTGCAAATCTTGCCTCGCTTTAGTTAGATACATAGTCTTTATAAGAGATGTTGTAGTGCCCACATATGCTCTAAATATAGTTTTTAGCTGCCTTGAATAGCAGCCCTTTGTCTGAGCCTTCAAAGTAGTAGCAAAAGTGACGATTGTTCTCAACGCAAGGCGTCCAGGTGAAGTTTTGGATTTTGTTAACTGTCGACCAGAAAGGATCCCCTTTTCGTTTATTGAGGAGGTTGAGAAATTAGATTTCAGTGAAAATCTGTGGGTACTCGCCAATGAAGTCAATAATGACTGCGTCCTTGTTGGAGTACTTAAGTTTGAGTTTATCTCTGTAGATCCTTCTGTTTTCGTTGAATACCTTGTTGATGAGAGTGTTGTTTATGCCCTTTTTTATTTCTTTTATGGCCAGTCCTTTCCTGTTCCCGTATATGCAACTTGGCTCTCCTTTCTCGTAGAAGCATGTCTAGCTTATCCTCACTCCTAGCGTCCCGCTTATCTACCTGTGCTTCGGACTGCAGATATTTTTTAGCACCAGCTAGATGTCGGAAGGGGGTTTTGGAGTGAGAGGCAAGTGTTGGAGGAGGGGGCTGACGTTGCATAGGGAGCAGGAGCAATAGGCAGTGAGGGGAGGTGCGAGAGAGTGGTTGAGAGTGAACTTGCGCTGTTGGAAAGGCTAAATAAAATCCTATATAGGCATGGAGTTTGAAAGAAGATTTTAATGTAAAATCAAGATTGCCTGCTAATGCCCCGAAGGAGTTCTGAGAGTCTGCAGACATAGCAGGATCTGATTCGACAAATTCAAGCCTCTTAGCCCTCCTTCCAGCTAAAGTAATGTTCCTAAAAGCCTAATAAATAACCCTAAAATGCTGTAAAACTTGCTTATGAGGGCCGCCAGCTAAGAGCTATCCTTCTAGCTTAGTAAGAGTCTCATCTAATTTTTCCCTAAAATGATTTGTGAACTTAAAATTTTTCTAGTAGGCTACGCGGAGGGCGTGAGCTTAATAAAAATGATTCTCATGAGTATCGACTAAGTTGCGAATTAAGACAGTCTAACAGTGATCTGCTAGTTTATGGGAGGACTTTTAAAATAAAATAGCAGGAACATCTTCAAGGTGCTAAAAGAAAAGAAGAATGAGGCGCTTCTAAAATTAGTAAAGCGCGTCGACCAAAGCCCAATTAAGAGTTTATTTTAATTATTGCTTTTTAAGTAACTCACGCTTAACCTATAGGAGAAGCGCGAATTCATTCTGATCATACTCAATTACGCTGCTGATACGTTTGACTAGGAGCGCTAAATCGATGTCCTCAAATGGCTACTCAATTAGCTAACTCCCTTGGATAGTCAACATGTTTTCACCTTGCTCAAATTTTAGCCCATTCAGCTGCTAATCAACAAAATCGTCGAAGTCTACAGCTCGAGCGGCTTCGAGTCACTATTCGAGTCGTATCTGGCAGTGGTGTGCCTCTACCTGTCCTCATTATAGTGTTAATTTATAATGGTCTCTCACAAACTCTAATGTATCTATGATTTAGTGATAAGTAAATTGGAATATCATTCTGACCAGTGGAAAGAGACTGAACGTTTCATCGACAGCAATCAGGCTCTGCTCTTCAGAACTCCCCCCTAACTGCGCATATCAGTTAAGTTTCTGTGCCTCTATCTCAAACTGGACCTGGTCTAGTTCAACAAAAATAACTTGCATTATTTATTCGACTTGGTTTGCAAATACTACCATAATAATATATTGATGCTCGCCGTTTATTCTCTCCTCAAACAGCTCCATTTCAGCTAATAAATTATACAATTCGTACTCACTCGCAAGGAACACCACAAACCCTACCTCAACTACTTGGATTTCGAGCTGCTCTAATCCCACAACTTTGAGGCCTTGGAGAGCTGGCGGAAGGAGTATGATGGGTTCATTTGCGGTATGGACCCCTGTGCTAACTTTATGGAGAGAGAGGTGAGTCCGTAGCTGAGACAGCAGTTGGAAGAAGGGCGAGCGAGCTTTGTCCCCTAGTTCGATTAATAAGAATACAAAATTGATATTGAGATCAATTTATAAAATTAGGACTCTGCCTTTTGATTTCTTTGATTATGTCTCTCCATAACACATGCTAGCTGCCCCTTCAAAGGCCCTTCCTCCTCGATCGACTCTCCAGGGCCAGCAACAAAACACACCTCCACTCCTCCTCCACCCAAGTCGGTCTTCCTCACTCCAACCATGAGCGAGCTCCGCCCGAAAGTTCATCTCTTTACGAGAAAGTTTCGCAAAAGTTCAACATTTAACCGGAAAATACTCAAAATATCTTGGCAGTTCCTTTTCTTGAGCACATCAATAAGCTGCATGCTCACAAGTTCAGTCTCTTCTAGGCATTGATATCTTAGACCAGTAATATTCAGGACTCCCTTGAATCAACCGAAAAAATAATGGAAAGGCTGCGAAAGAAGAAGCGAGTGGTAACGAATATGCCCTCGCTGTTCCCTCTAACCTCAGTCTATCAGAAGGCTGTCCTAAACAAGTTCTTCTACGAACAGACATTTAAGTACTAGCTTCGACTTATTTAGCCTTTGCAAAATCCTGTTTTCAAGGACAGAAATTTCTAGATCAAACTTTAGGCAGTCGACCTCTCCGGAACACTCATTAACATCAAGGCTTCCTTGCAAATTACAATTTTCACCTGCTAAGAGGACCCAGATCTAATTGTGACCAACCTCAACAGTATTTACCTTACTAGGAAAACCCATCATCAGGTCCTCCTCAGACTTTCTGATGGAGGGCGGTCGAAGTCACCTCAAAAAAGTTCAAATTAGCGAGGTCTCCTCTCACTTTCGGCAGGGCTAGTTGATGCTCGTGGTTTCGTGCGGGAGGAGCTTGGATTCTTCGTGCAGAATTAACACACAGTAAATAAGACCCTGCGTCATAGAAAAGATAATAGTAAAGGCAAGGAAAAATAAGTGATTGTGATTATATTTAGTATGGAAGACTCCTCTATCACGCAACGTCTCAACAAGCTCGCCTCTCAGATCATCGACCGCCAGCACCACGTCCTCAATTTCGGACACTCAGCTCTCTCCAAACTCAACTAATTCAGCACCTCCATGTGCAAGTATGCAGGCCAGGATTCATAGTAGCATTAGAATCTGCTGGCAGATCTGCACCGACTAGCGTTATAGCAGCAAGGAATCCTGAGTGCCTTGAAGCGAATTAAAAGCGAGTTGCAACAGGAGAAGTAAAATTCAAGTTTAACTAATACGTTAGTAGAATCATTTGGGAATTTGGGGGGAGAGCAGGAGTAGCATATGCCTTCATGGAGACTATAGCCGAAGTGTAAGGGTGAGGATTAACCGCTGGCAAGACTTTCATTCGAAAAGACAGTTAGGCCCCCCAATAGCAATAAACAACGGCTCTAAGACTTGGAAAGGAAGATAGACAAAATCAGGGATAAAATCAAAATTATGTAGTTCTAATAAAACTTTAAAAAGAAGAAGCCCAATAGGAAGAGTGCAGCCAAACCAGCCAAGATTCGCAGTGTCTCAATGGTCAATAAGAAGTGTTGCAGAGCGTGATTTAAATCAATCCTACGTGGTGCTTATTGAAAATTTGTAGTCAGATTGCTCCAACGCCTGCTCGAACTAGTCCAGCCGCCGCCAAGGCATCTTGATCCACTGGAACTGATAGGATGGTGGCTTCTGAAGGGCCTAACGAATAGCAGAGGCAGTAGTTTAGAGTTCGAAGTCAAGTTTGATGATATCCTGAAAGGCGTTGAGTTTGATCCTGTTCTTGTACTTGCTCTTC
The DNA here is from genome assembly GCA_003687565.2 of Craspedacusta sowerbii. NCBI lineage: Eukaryota > Metazoa > Cnidaria > Hydrozoa > Limnomedusae > Olindiidae > Craspedacusta > Craspedacusta sowerbii. The sequence continues at coordinate 84,587 of QQSS02222607.1, forward strand.
AAAAGTTCTGTCTTTCTCAGAGGCATTATAAATGCAAGTGTCTCCTCTTTTAAGATTAAGAAGTTGCTAGGCCCTACCACAACTCTTCCTTCGAACCGGTCGCCTCGCTTCTTCACGCGGCATTCAGCACTTAAGCACCGCTGCCGAGGCAGGATATTGTCCGTGGTTATAACCAGGAGCTTGGGCGGACGGGGAGGGGTTTTGGCAGTAACATAGTTGGGGTTGAGTTAGACATGTTTGATGAAGTTCATCCAGAGAATAAGATCGACCAGGTCGACTATGAGAGCGGCACTGTTGTGGTAGAGTAGTTAATACTGGAAGGTTTATTAGTCGATTTAGAGGTAGAATTATTTAAGGTGGTAGCCGAGGTTGGCCTTCTTGACCTGCATGAAGTGAAACTGCTGTCCTCCCTTGCCCTCCCACAGTTCTGCGATAACTTCCCTCCTGAAGTCAAAAAGGAGTATGAGCTCCTGGGGTTTCTGCTTAAGGCGGTGACGGAGGACCTGCACGGCGAGGAAGGGAAAGAGCAGATTGCCTCTGCGCTCAATGGTCTTTATTTATAATTATTAGCTACTCAGCTGCCACCATTTTAATTATCTAATATAGGCTTCTGTTGCTTTTTCGTCAGAGAGCACCTTCGCTCCTCGCTCCCGCAGCAACGCCAGCTCGCCCCACTCCAACACCACCGTCGCCGGGTAGTTCGGCGGTGGGACCACCGCCGAAGAGGGCCTGAAGGAGGAGGCGAGACGCTAGAGTAGTTAGTGGCGAGGAGAGGTGAGGGAGAGCAAGAAGGCCCTGTGAAATGCCCAATTTTATTATTTAGACTCCATTATTATGTATTCATAACCTACTTAACTAGCTAGAATTTACTATGAGGCCCGCACACCCGCTCAACTCTTTCATCTGTGACCACTTCACCGCCCTCAAGCGCGCCGCACTCCTCGCCCATCGCGAAAGGCTAGCCCACGTCTATCAGAGACTTTTGAATTCAGTCGCCAAGTACCCGCTGCCTTTGGTCTGCTTGGAGCAGTGCCTAGCGTTGGAAGGAGTAGGGGCCAAGCTGGGAAACATGATGGAGCGGTTGATCTACAACCAGTACAAAAAGTACCGGCTTGACTACTAGCCCGCCTAGCAAGAAGGATAAGTCACCTAATCCGAATTTTCTCAATCCCAATAAGCGATTTCACAGCCCTAGTTCAAAAAGCAGAAATCTTCCAAAAGAAAATACTCGCCTGAAGTCGGCTCAGGCGCCTGGGAAATCCTATCCATCGTCTAGGATGACCATCGAAAAGGCACCAAATCAGTCTCAAAGAGTGTCATCAAGTCAAAAATGAAGGATAAGTTGGGCAAGTCTAACTTGGGTAGCATGAAGTCCTTAGTAAAACACGGATACCTTCAGGAAGACAGTTCTGATTAGTACTCGATCACCATGCAGGGGAAGGTTCATTTAAATTCAAGCAAGGAGCAGAGCATGGCTACAAGCCAGATAAAGCTCGAGCCGTTAAAAGTAAAGAGCCACAAATTTCCAGCTGGAAACTACTAGCTAACACTGATTATTGACAATCGATAGGTTAAGTCCCACAAGGATAGGAGTTATATCTCTTAAACTCTCATCAACAACTACGGCCTTAATGTTGAGCTTCGGAACTTGGTTGTTGGTGATTTCCTGTGGGTGATCTAGCACTAGGAGCTGTACTACGCTGTCGGATTCGTCCTCGAGAGGAAGAGAGCCGAGGATCTTGCAAGCAGCATCATCGACGGCAGGTACAAATAGCAGAAATATAGGCTCAAAGAATCTGGATTAGCAGGATTGTTTTATCTGATAGAAGGGCCATTGTCAGGATGCATTTTGTCTGAAGACAAAGTCAGAAATGCGATACGATCGACGAGAGTGGACGGGTTCAGTGTCCTGCTAAGCTCGAACATTTCTTAGACTTGCGAGCAGATCGCTTTGCTAACTAAATCCATAAAGCAAAGCATCTAGGGTGGCTTTTAGGGAGTGAGCTTTGAAGATTTCCAAAAATTTAACAATAAGAACTACATAAGACTCAACTAACAATTCGCCCTTATGCTCCAGTAAATCTAGGGGGTAGGCAAGTAGACGGCTTCGGCTTTGGCCAGCCACTTCACCGGGGTCTACGAGTTCTGGAGGGAATTGAAGGGGAGGTCCGAAGAAGAACAGTACGCGCTGGTGAGTCAAGCCGGGAGAAGCAGCAAGAAGCTGGCGTTTTCGGTGGTGGGACGGATAATAAAGGTATTTTGTGGGTAAGACTGACAAATTACTACTCAGCGTTTAATAAGAGGTTTCCTTTAGCTCTTTATTTTTTTGTGAGAATTTCTAAATTTGTTCTATTTGCCCAGGGTGCTCGTCAGCCCCAGTTTCTTCGACTCTGAGTTGCTCGACAGCCCAATGCTGATCGACTGCGCCATCGGCTACAACCGTTCCGTCAGCAGTTGCTCAGGGACCTTCTCATCCTACACCATGTACTTGGCAATATCATCGAACTAAGGTTCTAAGTTTTTTTTCAACAATTCGTATTTTTTCAGGTCACAACTCATTTTTTAAAGAGAAAGGTTCTGATCGACAAGCTTTTTTTTTAAGGAATGCAGCTAATTAACGAGTGAATCTGATGTTAGCAATTTAAGCCTAGTATTATTAACGGTAAGACGGGCCCTAAAGGCGTCTATGTTATGGATACGCTAAAGGAAGGCCGGCACATCGAGCTGCGTGAGACTGCTTTTCATCTTCAGGTACTAAAGCTCATTCTCGATCTTCTTAGATTCCTTGTCGAGTTGAAACTTTAGGTTGGCTAGGTTCTTTTTTTCAGACAAAAGAGCTTTAATCTAGACTGATCGCCTTTGGTTGTCCTATCGGATAGACTCCTTCATCTTAGTCAGCTTACGACTCTACTGGGACTCTGGGATCAATCTCCGTAGCACTTTCAAGGCCGTCTCAATGTCCTAGCTCTACTTCTCCCCCTATTCTCGGCTGTTCTGAAGAGACTCCATTTTCTGATTTAGACTCTACTAGCTGCGGCAGCATTAGTCTCTTTTTTTCCTGCAAATTTCATATTCCTCGATTAACTATCTAAGCTAGAGACAGCCATCCTCCGCCTACTAATTGATGACGGCCTAAAGTTCCTAGTTTTGCTGCAGAATTATGATTTTTTATTGATGGCGACTGCTTATGTCTTACAATAGCATCGCCATTCTCTCCTTCAGAAGGGTATTGGCGACCTAGGTCTAAATCTTGTGCTTGCGGAGGGTCTTCTCCTTTTCGTGGAACTCTCTGTAGAGGTCGGCCTTGCCTCGGAACTTATTGAGAAGATTGGAGGAGTGAGTATTGCTGAAGCTGGATCTGCTATATTATCGTTTAATTTATTCGTTAGGGAAAGGTTATTTCTTAGGCATTTAATGGATGCGCTCCTTCAGGAGGATGGGCACTACCGGCATAGGGACCTGCACCCTTCGAAATTCCTCTCTGATGTAATTAGATTTGGGGTTTGATTATTCTTGAAATTTATTAGTAAACTTGGTGGAGCGAGTGATGTTGTGGGGCTGGGTGCTGATCTTGTCGAAGAGCTTCTGCTGGAGGGAGGCGACCGAGAGCCTGCGGATGATGCTCTTGCGGGAAGAGAGGGATCGAGAGAGGGTTTCTGCCATATTTGTAACGTGTAATATAAAAGGGAATAAAATGGGAGTCCAGGAAAACCTATAAATAATAAAGCACCGCCAGCCTTAAATTATTGGAATCAATTCCTACTTTAATTATATATATGGATCAAAGAAGAACTGCTATAAGGGCCCTCTTCGCCAACAGGCACTAAGGCCCCTCCAACAAGCCCCTCTACTTCAAGCTCCCGCCCTAAATGCTGAGGACCAACCTTGTGCAAAATATCGACAAGGAAAAACTCAAGAGAATTGATGAGCTGGTGGATTTAGTATTCGGATCCTAGTGCTAATCCGTTCAAAACTCGGATTACGATTTTCCATGATTCCGTATTTAAGGCCTCATAGGTTTTCTTTCACTTGTTTGAAATGCAATGGAAACTACACTCCCATCCAAGGTGCACTCCCGTCAGCCTTGTCCCTTTGCAAACCCTGCACTAACAGTTACAACGATTTTGAAGCTCTCTCTTCTAAGAATTTTTTCTGAACTTTATCCAGGAAGGCTCGACACATTACAATTAGCACATCTGCACGGAGTGAGATTTAAGGCCTCTGCAATTTTTGCAAGCACAAAAACAAGCTCTTTGATTAAATAGGTGGTAATCCAGCTCAGTATCTTCCATAATTTTCATACATTTAAGAGTGGAAATCGACGGATTCCCGTATTGCCTAAAACCTCTCTGAAGAATGAGACCTTCGGAGGAATGAGGAAAAACATAAGCTGCAATAAACTGGTGGCTTGTGACATTAATTTTTTAATAAAAGCCGGCGAAATTATGAAGTTATTTCTTCGTAATTTCATAGGTAATTGAGCGCAAAGAAGAAGGAGTATTCTTATCCGCCAAAATACTGAAATTTTTGTAGAAGGTGCACTCCCCTCGAGCGACAAGTTGGTCGTGGCAGTCTTTGGAGCAAGTGGCGGTTCCACATGCGGCACATATGGCAGAATCCTTGCTGTTCCTCAACTATTTATCACAGATGCACTTTGCCTTCTCAAAGTCAAAGAGCGCCGGATATCCTTGATTAAATAGATCATTAGTGGTCCCTTTGGATAGAGTTTTTGATGTCATGATCTAAGACAAGGTTACTAAACATCCATTTTGTATGTGCACTCCACTACATTGGTAGCAAATATTCATTGCACAAGAATCGCAGTACTAGATGGCCAACGCTGGCACAATCCCTTCCTTGGTTGGATGGCTGGGGCATGCAATTATTTCATTCGCATGTCTCCTACCGTAATTGAGGATACCCTTCAATATTTTTTTCATTGGCTCCTTCTAATTTCAAGTTATCAACTCATAGGACCGGGAGAATGATATCCCAGGTCTCAACAGTCTCTTCCCTTTGGACCTCCTCCTTCTTCTGCACCTCGACTTGAGCCGGCTCCTAAAGCCTACGCATTTTCCTCATAGGTTCAGCCTTCATGACTGAAATCTATACTTCTTTGGACATTCCCAGCGTTTTGAACTCACTGTCGAACCCGTAGACTTCGAGTTCTTAAGGGAGATCTAAGGGGATGCACAAAGGGGCAGGACGACAGCCCATTTCCTCGAGGAAGTAGTATTTGTTGGGAGAGGAGAGGTGCTAGCCATGCCTGAGGACTATCCTAGTGAGGAGCCGGGCCAGGGCCGCATCGAGCCTGAGGAGGCGGTGAGGAGAAGTGCCGACTATCCTGTCGACGAATTAGTGAAGCTCTACAAATTTAGACTCTAATGACTAAATGTAAATGAGGTTCAGCATGACATACTTCTTGATCTCTGAGTAATTGCTGTTTTGTAGGAGTTAGTCCTCGCCCTTCAGCTACTAGGAGAGCCTGATGTTCAGTACCTTCTTTTTGCATCCTCTCCGAGAGTACTGCATCTCGTCTCGCACTCTTAGCACTTCTCCCTTCTTCTTCAGCATTTTGCCTATCCCCGCGCTGCAGACTCTCACTGGACTTAACTTGTGCTTTAGGAATAAGTCAATAAAGTGATAGATAGTTCCCTCTCCCAGACTTAGTAATTCTGTCATTATCCTCACACCCTCAAGTCCAACTTTTTGGCAGTGCTCCCAAATAGTCGGGACTAGCTCGATGCAGTTCATCTTCTATTTAGCTAAGGCACAGTAGAGCTCTGTTATATCCTCTGTACTCGCGCTCTCCACTATCTTTGAAAACTCGAGGTTGAAATTGACTGGTGAGTTCATTAGCACTTAGACGAGAAGAGCAGGGTTCAGATCTTTAATGAATTAAAGAAGCCGTTCACGCATTAACGAGACCTTGTCTCTTTTTTTGAAAAAGCAGAGCTGAATCCTCACATCCAACCGAGTTTTAATGGGATGCTTGTTGAAAACTTTTTCGAGCTGATCGGATACGCTTCGTTAGCATGTGTGGATGAGCTAGATGAGAACGTTTTAGCCGACAGCCAAATACTCCTGATTTTGGAGGAAGATAATGAAAGCCTAACGGAGGGAGGAGAGAAGGGCTTTGCGCTAGTTGTCTGCGAATGAGGAGTAATGCTCATTATATAAAGCCATGAAGAAAAGAGCATGGAGAGGCTTAGATTCGGGCAACTTTGGAACTTCAACATATTTGCTCAGAGCCTAAATCATAACTCACAATTAAATTTATGAACATCAAGATAATTTAAATCTGGCCACCAGGGGGATCGTCACGGGCTTGATGATCTCACTCACAGTGCACCTTTGCCTCTGAGCTGATGGCCTCCCTTGGAAATAGGTCTAGTTTCCCATCGTCACTTTTAAAATAAGTTAATTTGCTGGATGGAATTCGTTCAGCTGCACGACCTTTGCCGTCTCTCCTGAGAAATTGGTTAAACTTTGAGTATCCTCTTATGTTTTTTGGCAAGTTTTATCAGACTTGACTCGTCTGTAGTTGAGATAGAAGGATTTAATGGAGGAGTAATTGTTGTCGGTCAAGATGGCGGCCTGGTGAGGAGGTTACTTTCTTAATGGTGCAGCCTCTGGATATCAACTGAAGCACCATGAGCTTGCTCTCCTGACTTATCTTCCTGTACTTTTTTTGATTTTTTTCTAAGATTTTCATTATGATAATACCGAGAAGATCAACCATTTTAAAATCAATAGTTCTGAATGTTCATACAGACTCAGAAAGCTTCTCCAGACTCCGTCTTGTACTCACTTCCAAATTAATCCCGAGTTTTAGCGCCATAGACTCTTTAGTTCGTTATTCGAGAAAGGCTCTAATTTTAATTATTAATCAGAATTACATGTAGAAAGCAAAGAGACCAAATAAGTCACTTGACTCCTCTTGGATCAGTAAAGACACTCTCCTATACAAGGATATGGGATCTAGCCCCTCCAGTAAGATTGCGGCATTCGATATGGATGGCACCCTCATCAAAGTCAAGAGTGGGGCCAAGTTTCCCAAGAGCGCCTCGGACTGGTAGTGGTGGCATGAAAAAGTGATAGATAAAATCAGAGGGCTTCATAAGGACGGTTACAGAATTTTGATAATTACTAACCAAGCTGGCATCAGTAAAGGCAATACGCCTCAGTAGTGGATTACCAAGAAAATATAGGATTTGAAGGCCTAATTAAATATTCCTTTGCTTGCCTTTATTGCGACTGCTGACGATAAATACCGCAAGCCCATGACAGCTATCTGGTAGTTCTTCATTAACAACTTCAACTCCAAACCGGCCATCGACATAGCCGACAGCCTGTTTTGCGGGGATGCAGCAGGCAGGAAGGGAGACTTCAACAATACGGATATGTAAACTTTTTATCAGGCTCTTTGCCAAGAACTTGGACTTGCCGTTTTTTGTACCGTAACAGCTCTTTTTGGGAGAAAAAGTGTAGGTTAAAGAGATGGAGCTCTAGTAAGGAGCGTTCAACCCAAAGTCAGTGGCAAAGGATGGCCCTATATTCAAGGGCAGTGATTTGAAAGCAGTGGATTTCAGACCGAAAGAAAGTGCTGAACTTACAAGTGATAATCCTCTTCGGAGCTCCTGGGTCAGGCAAATCTACCTTCTATTATAACTATCTGAAAGAATACAAAAGGATTAATATGGATACTCTTAAAACCAAGTAGAAATGCATCAAGGCAGCGCGCGACTGCCTTAAGGACAACCACTCCGTTGTCATCGATAACACCAACCCTGACAAAGCCACTCGCAAGATCTACATCGATCTCGCCAAGGAATTTGGCTATGACGTTAGGTGCTTCATCATGGCTGCGGACAAGCCTCTGTGCATGCACAACAACACTCAGAGGGGCTGCAACGAATCTAGAACTCACTACTCGAAGAAAGTAGGAAGTGTAGTAATCCACACATTCTTCAAATACAACGAACGGCCAACAAAGGACGAAGGTTTTAGCTAGGTTCTATAAGCGAATTTTATTGCTAAGTTTTAGAATGAGAAGGACAAGCAAATGTTTTAGATGATTGTCAAGGGCAAAAAATGAACACATCATTCATCGTCCTTTTACAGCCAGTCCTAAAGCTCAGCTATTAACACCTCCCATTCAAGCAGTCCATCTCTCTAGAACTCCTGTAATTTAGCCATGTAGGCCTCCGATTGCGATTAGCTGTTGAGTGCGAACCCGTTGGCACGGTCTACGAGCATGGATATCCTGCAGACTAGTTCCTACCTGCCCCTGGTCATGGGCGTGAAAGAGAGGATGTTATAGCTGCCGATCACGTCGCTCAGAGCGGCTCGGTAAGGACTTTTTTTAGCCAGTTCTTGCAATCCCTTTATATCGAATTAAAGATATTCTCTTAAGTTAAGGCCGTTGTTCTTGCCTCGTAGCATGTCGATTTTCGATAGCACGTGCACGATTGGCATTTCCAAGTTGATTTGCGTTGCTAAGGAACTCATCGCCAAAGCCAGCAAGTCATCATACTTGCTAATAAGAGCCGAGTCGACAAGCTGGAGGACTGCAATCTGAAGCTCGAGAGCTTTAAATATTTGAAAGACAAGCTGCGAGCCTACATACAGCTAAATTTGTCCAGGCAGGTCTATCAGGTAATAAAACTCCTAAGAAAACTGATCTTTGAGCCAGGCGATATTGGTCAGCAGGAATTAGAAGCAGTAGAGAAGGGCTCCATTCGGACCCAGTCCAAACTCCTACATCGCATCCTCCAGAGTTATTAGGTCCTTGATGTTTATGTGGAAGTAAGGCTATTAGGCGGATGGGTCCAAGTTGACAGTTTTGAAGGGCCTGTTCAGCACCACATTGAAGGCAGCTGCCTATTTGAGGAGAGAGGTCTTGCCAGCACCGCTATGTCCCAGTACTGCCAATCCGTAAGGCATTATAAAGCGCAATAATCGGGATGGAAAGGTATGCCTGTCCCCATTGCAAGGATAAGCACTACTCCAACAAAAGCAATATGCAGTACCACATCAAAATGAAGCACCCTAACTTCCATCAGAAGAATAACTCACGCGGTCGACCCCCCATCCATCGCGACGAGGACACTCCAGAAATAGTACGAGACGATATTGAATTACACTACCCCAGCTTGCTGAAAGAAGCGGTTTTAAAATCAAAGACGATCGGCAAAAACATGTTGGGAGTGGAAGAGGGACTGATGATCGGAGAGGAGTTAATACTCAACATTTAATAGGCAATTACCTGTCAGTAGGTCAAGTATTTCATGGAACACAATGCGAACCGCTTCAACGAAAAGACACTAGAGTGGGCTGTCCTCTATCTCTTCAATTTTACTAACCACCCCAAGATTATCAGTTATTTCCTTTAAATTTTAGGATCCCTGCTCTTAAAGCAAGACTTCAATTTCAAAGAGTCCAGTCTCAAGCTCTGGGAGGAACTCAAGTTCTAATTCGTAGTTTAGCCTGATTCGAGCTACTTGCTGGAAGAAATGGGAATAATCGTAGCGAAATTGCTAAGACAGCAGCTGTCGCGACGAGCAAAGTTTACAGATGGATTTCTTTAAAGATGATTTAATATTAATGCGCCAAGGAAAATCTTTACTTAATTGGCTGACTCCCAAGGCCTCTCCTTAGTCCTAGCTTGTCCCCTAGAGGAGGGTCAAGCAGGCTATTGACTAGGACACTCCTCAATTTATAGAGGAGCCCAGGGAAATTCCTAGAAACAAATCCATGGCCAACCCTAGGACTTTACCCATTGTTGAGGATGACCTCACTTCCGATGACTTTGTTTAGAAGACTCCTGTCTGGGCAACCAAGGAGTTTTGCAAGGATAAGGCAGGACGCAGGCCTTCTGATCCCAATTATGACTGCACAAGTCTATTTGTCCCTTAAGAGTAGTTTAGGAGGCTTACCCCGACAATGAAGCAATACTGGAAATTCAAGAGCTAGCACTTTGACAAAATTGTGCTCTTCAAACTAGGAAAATTTTACTAGCTTTTTTATGAGGATGCCCAGGTATCCCATGACCTTCTTGATCTCAAATGGATGGGCAAAAAGATGCATACTGGCTTCCCTGAAAAAACATTCTAGCGCTACACCAGGTAGTTCGTTGCAAGCGGCTACAAAGTAGTCGTCGTTTAACAGATGGAGACTCCTGATGAGATGGCCCAGCGAGTCAAGCAATAAAAGTCAGAGAAGGTGATTCGCAGGGAGGTTACGCAAGTCCTAACAAAGGGGACCTACGTCCCAGTTGAGCAGAATTACAGCCCCAAATTGTTGCTGGCCATTTTCCAGCACAAAGAAATGGTATCAGCAGTGCTCTATGACGCATCAGTCAATTTTTTTTACATGGCGGGTACCTTCTCAAGCTAGCTTTAGTACCTTAACTTCAGGACGATCCTCTATCAGAGTTGTCCTGTCGAAATACTTTACATTCCAGGCTCTTTGGATTAAAAGCTGTAGAGAATCATCAAGGCACAGCTCATAGGCGCTGTACTAACCACTATGCCGGACAATAAGGGCGAGTGGCACCCAGGAGTAAGTCTCAACTTCATGAAAAGCACCTTTGGAGCGAATTAGAGCAACTGGCCTGAGGTCATAAGGAGACTGATCGGAAACAGAGATGAGAGTGAGCTGTCGTGCCTCTCGGGTATAATTTCCTACCTGTAGAAGATTCTAGTGCTGAATTCGATAACAGAAGGAGCCTGCTGTTTTATGAGTTACGGAGAAGTCCCTTCACGATCACTGGTTCTTGACTCTCAGGCCGTTCATCACCTCTAACTCCTCTTCCTCAATTACGATGACAGCGAAGATAAAAATACCTTGTTCGGCTACTTGCAGAGGACAGCGAGTCCATTCGGAAAAAGACTTCTAAGGAGGTGGATGCTTGCACCTCTTGTGCAAGTAGAAATCATAAAGCAAAGGCAGGAGGCCGTCAAGGACTTGCACCTGCTGAGGACTTAACGAAATTAGTTTATTAAATTATTAAAAAAGTCACCAGATTTGTAGAGAGTTATAGCAAGGCTATGCAAGTATACCGCTCGATCCAGTGCAAACGACGCAGTCTACTTTAGCGACGTGAATGGAAGTCGGTTCAAATAGCTGAAAGAAGTGTTACAATCGTTGGGCATCCTCTCCAAAGGCACGATGGACATCTTCCGAAACACCAATTTCACCAGCCCTCTCCTGCAAAAGTTAGTTACGACCTAGGACCAATAGAGGATAATCTAATAAGAAAACTCAGTAATGATGCCCTCAATCCACAAGGACATCACGGAGGTCTTCGAGCTGCTGGATTGGAGAAGTGACCCCCCCAAGCCCAAGCGCTAATGCTGTCTCTAGTACGGGGCTGCTATTGACTAGATATAGGTCTTCGAGGGGCAACTCAAATAGCTATTGGCAAGAATTAGGAAGCAGGTCGGAGACTACAGTATTTCATATGTGCATGTTAAAAATCGATATGAGATTGAGGTGCCGGCCAGGTTTGCCAAGGAGATGGGACCTTAGTTTTAGTTCAGCTCGAGCAAAGCGGGCGTCTAGAGATTCACTCTCAAGGAAAGCAGGAAATTGGTCCAATAACTCGAGCGGGCCTAGGAGAAATTAAAGAAGGTTGTCAACGGATACTCAAAGGAAGTCTTCAAGCTGTTCGCTTCGAAGAGAGGACTTTGGAACAGGTTTGTGGACTGCTTGGCGCAAGTGGACTGTCTAGTGGCCTTGTCGCTGGTAAGTTAGGAAGAAGGGATGTGCTGTCCAGTCCTTTAAGATTTTACGGTAGAGCCATTCCTCTAGATAAAGGCTGCTCGTCATCCCTGTCTGTAGGCGGCTGGTTTTAAGGTTATTCCTAATGATATCGTCCTTAAAAACCACAAGTTCATCCTCTTGACTGGGCCTAATATGGGTGGCAAATCCACTTTCATGCGCACCGCTGCTGTCCTTGTAGTCTTGGCGCAAATGGGGTGCTTCGTCCCTGCGGCCTCGTACCACGGGACAGTCAAGGACAGGATCTTCACGAGGCTGGGAGCCAGTGACCAACTCTTGCTAGGCAAGAGCACCTTCATGATCGAACTGTAGTAAACTAGAAACATGATTCAACTGGCGACTAAGCACTCGTTAGGGATAATTGACTAATTAGGTCGAGGAACTTCAACGAAGGACGGGATTGCGATTGCATATGCTGTGCTCAAGCATTTGTCAGAAAGAGTCTCAATGCTCGGCTTCTTTGCCACCCATTTCCACCTCCTCCTTTAGGTCTTTTAAGGTTCTCAGACAGTGCGAATTTGTCGGATGGGTTCAAAGACCAAGGAGGAGCAACTAATATTTTCGTATGAGCTGGAGGAGGGGGGCTGCAGGGAGTCCCTGGGAGTGGAGGTGGCCAGGATGGCGGGGCTCGACAGGAGGGTCCTCGATCGAATTACATTAGTTTGAACATGAATTACAAGCTGCCCAGATAGATATATTACTCACAAGCATTGCAGGAGTAAGATCCCGAGTTCCTCGCGCTCATGCTATCTCCCGAGTACAACTCTCGTTCCCAACGCATCTTTGTCCTTGCCAGGCTCGACCAACTGCTCCTCCAGGAGCCTTGGGCCGTCAAGGCTGCAGCCATGATAGCCGCAAAGCAGTAGGTTGTGCTGGAAAGCGTGTAAGAACTAAGGTAGGAAATGAGGCAGAACGAGGTCTAGCTGCAAATCCTTGGGGACAGGTAGCTGTTCTTGCTGGCCTTAAATAGGCTGACCAAAATTCATTGACAGGTAATCATTTTTTGTCGTCCTTCTCTCGCTCCTTCTCCTTCTCTTTGACCTTCGCTCGCTCCGCCTCTTTCAGCTTCTGCTCTTTTTTGTACATGAACTTTGTCCAGTATCTCTAACTTCCCTCAAGGATCCATTTGTCTATTTCCGCTCGGGGAACGCCCTGCATGCCGAACACTTTGAGAGAGACACTGTCTTTCCCTGCCTTGGCGTTAGGCACTTTGTCTATATGCTGTTCGTGGTTGTTCTTATAGTGGCTTTTCATGGACTAAATGTTAGGGAATTTGTTGTTGCAGTGCTAGCAGGTGAAGTGTTTTGCCTTTTGGTGCTGGTGCAAGAAGAGCTCGTTGTTGAATGAGCGTTCGCAATAATAACAAAAGGGACGCAGATAGGAGAGGTCTCGTTTATATCTTCCCATTTTAAAATCATCGACCACGCTTGCGAATTTAAATGGATTGAATGTATTTTCGATTGTGCTAGACGTCCATGGCCTTGCTAAGTGCGGTTGTGAGTCGCATAGCGGCCAAAGCCTCCTCCTCGGACATGTGGAGAGTGCGTTTGCTGCGCTCGAGCTTGGAAATAGTTTCTTTGTGATAGAGGACTTAGATCTTCATCTTGTGAGTTTTAGCATCTGCCTTCTTGGACTTATTTTCGATCAACTTATCCAGACTAAGGGACTCCAGCAGGGCCTTCTCCTTCTTAGAGAACTTGACTTTGGGCTGGATGGCAGTCATCTCCTTGACTTCCTCCTCGTCGTCCTAGTCAGGAGGGGCAGCCTTGCCGGGAGGCGTCTCGTTCTTGAGAACCTTCATGATGTAGCCAATGTTGACCTTGCGCTTCTTGGGGTGCTTGTTCATTTTGGACTTGAGCTCGGAAGCTTTGAGGTCTTGGAAGGTATTGTCAAACTTTTAGGTGTACTACTTGAAGTACTTTTTCAAGTTGATGTTTAGCTTCCATTAAGAGTTCGAGGTAGTCCACCCTAGCTTCTCCAGCATTATGTTCTCGTACATGAAGAACGGGTCGAACATCGACAGCTATGACTCCTACTTCCCTCCCTTCCTGTAGAAGGCCTTGTCCACCCTGGTCTCCAGGTCGGGGTGGTAGATCTCCTGAGTCCCGTTTTTGCGATACGCGATGGGACAAGGTTCCTTCTTATCGTAGTTCTGCTGGAGAGAATCAATGTACTAGCCATTGTGGCAGTTCCAAATTTTGACTTTCTTGTCGAAGGAGCAGGTGATGAGGAGTCCCTACTAAATTACCAAGATGAAGCTTTTTATTATTTAGTTTCCGAGCTTCAGAGTCCACATCACCTCGATCTACTTCAGCATAATCTTTACGTTCGTGCTCACTATTCGTGTAAATAATTCGCTGTTGCTGTATTTGTCCGATTAGTCGACTTTGAACTGCTGCAGCTCCTCGATCAGAGGCTCCAGGTTGTAGGCCTTGATATACGACTTATCGTCGCAGATGTAGAGCCAGTGGTTGGAAGGGTTGTATTTCGACAGGGAGACCGAGGCGGAATAGCCCAGCTTCTAATGGTCGTGGTTGACCCAGTAGAAGACCCTCTGGAACTTGCACATGAGAGGCGGCAAGGCGACGACATAGATCTTACCTGACGAATAACACACTATCAGAAAAGGGAGGCCTGTTATAATATCGAGAGAGTTGATTTCTTCGTATTGGACGGCCTAATTGGTATTTCCGAGTAGTTTGCCAGTCTCCCGCTCGTAGTAGCCCACGGCCCCTAGACTTGTGCCCAGAATGATGGCCTTCGACAGGGGACAGTAGGTGAACGTTGTAAGAAACGCCCCGTCAGATATGAAGATCTAGCGAATCGGGATGCACTAACCATAGTAGTTGTCAGATGAAATGATTATTCGGTTGTCAGTAGCTCCTGTGATGAAAATGGCCTCGCTGTCACGCATCTGGCAGTGAAGGATTCCGATCACCTCAGAAGAGTGTTTGGGTAGCGAGTTGAGCCGAGCGCCGTTCATAATGTTGAAGATGGTGATGGTGCCCGAGGATTAGCCGATGAGCATGCGCTTCTCGAGCTAGTCGAACTCGAAGGCTGTGATATCAGTCTGCGTGAGTTAATAAATTCTACTTATATCTCCAGTAAGTGCATTCCAGATTTTAACACGGCTTCCTGTGGGCGTGAAGAAGCTCATCATAGACGGCAGGAACCTGCAGGTCACGGCCATGCAGTCGTCCACCGTCGAAGGGTTGTAGCTCTTGTCATAGTCGTACAGCAGGATCGACCTGCCGCAGAAGCTCAGCCGCAGTGGCCTTGGAATATAGCAGAAGGATTGAGGATTGAATTTGTGTTTAGCATCCGAAGACTCTACACAGAAAGAGCTGATAAATTTGAATCTCTTCATGTCGGCGATCCTGACATTGCCGTCTGAACTAAGAGTGACGAGCTGGTTGGTGCCCTGTATCACTCTGATCGTGAGAAAAGGGGAGGAAGAGGCCACCATCCGGTGAATTATCTCAGAGATGTAAGGATTCCAAATGCAAATTTGGTGGTCGAAACCTGCTGAAAAGAGCAGAATTAGGTTCTAATTGAAGGCAAGACTCAAGATCCCACGAGTGTGCACTCGGTAAGTCCATTTCACTGAGTTATTGATTGTGTCCCACAGGATTAGCTTGCCGTCCATGCCGCCCGAGGCCATGAACTGCAGCTTGGGCATGGTCAGAATGTCCATGATCATCATGTTGTGACATTGCGTCCCCTCGGCCTACATGGTCTTTTCGGTGTCCATCTTTAGGTTCCATTTGGTAATCAGTCCATTTTCGTGTCCACAGTAGAGAATTTAGTTTGTAGAGTCCCACCCCATCGAATATACCTCAAATTGGAACTTGTGCTCCATCTTTTCCTCCTAGTTCTCGGGCTGTGCGGAGAGGACGTACCCCCCGCTGGTGTACTTCCACCCTCGCACGTATTTATCGTGGCTGCTCGTGAGCAACACCTTGTAGCGCTCATCAGGTATGTAGAGGATGTCCAGGATATGTGTGCGATGAGGGATATCAAAGTCCTTCTACTTGAGTTGCTTCTTCCCGTCGGGGTCCTTCTTCAGGTTTGTAACTTTCACCAAGATCCGCTTCGGCTCCACCAGGATATCCCTCTTGTCACACATCGCGTTGTCGGGGTTAAGGAAGTGCACTCGGTCCTTAGCCTCCTCGAAGAAGGCGAGTCTGTCCTGGTGCGGGACGTAGATGACTTTGGGCAGGAGGAACTGATACTTGTCTCTGAGCTTGAGGTTTGAAGGAGTGTAGGTCTTGATCTAGTCAGTCTTAAGCTTGATGCTTTTAAGGACTGTGGCTTTTTCAATGATGTAATTGGTGAACTCCTCCCACTCCAATGATTTATTGTTGTTCAGGTCGATCTCATTAAACAGCTTTATCAGACATCTCACGATCTTTACCTTGCGGTTGCGCAGGTCGCCTTGCCAGGACACCAGGTGCTATCTCACTACTTTAATGAACTCCAGAAGGCTCAACGAGTTCTTTCTCTATTGGAACTAAACTTTGAGGACGTTGATAGTGAACTTGTCAAAGTTGAGAGTAAGGTCGGCGAGGAGCTCCTAGTCCTCCTCCAGAATGCGTTTTAGGCTGGAACGCGGCGAATAAACTGCAGTGGACTGCTCAAGCTTGCTGATATTGCTGATATTATTCATACCCAGCTTCATTCTTAAAATATTAACTTTATATTTTATCATGCCCAAGACCGACTCCAAGCAAAAGCCCCGCTCCAAATCCTCCCAGCCCCGCCGTCCCGACGACTATAAGACCAGTATGAACCACGATAAATCTCTGGGTCAGCATTTGCTGGTCAACCCTCATATCCTCCACGCGATTGTTGAAAAGGCTGCAGTGAAAGACTCTGACATCGTGCTAGAGATCGGGCCAGGGACAGGGAACTTGACTCAGCTGCTGCTAAGCCAGTCAAAGCGAGTGGTGGCAATCGAGCGGGATCCAAGGATGATCGCCTAGATAACCAAGAGGTTTAAATTCGGAGAGTACTAACGTAAACTGTAAATAATACCCGGAGATGTAATAAAGACAACAATCCCGTACTTCGACGTGTGCGTCGCTAACCTCCCTTACCAAATCAGCTCCCCCTTTGTCTTCAAGCTCCTCGCCCACAGACCCCTCTTTAAGTACGCCGTCCTTATGTTCCAGAAGGAGTTTGCTGACCGACTGGTCGCCAAGCCTGGCTCCAAAAATTATAGCAGACTCAGTGTAAATGTCCAGCTGATGGCCAAAGTGTAGTTCTTAATGAAAGTAGGCAAAAACAATTTCAAACCTCCCCCTGACGTCTAATCTGCAGTTGTGCGGATCGAGCCTAGAAACCCGATTCCGAAATTGAATTTTGTGGAGTGGGACGTGTTCCTGAGAATATGTTTCACTCGTAAAAACAAGACTCTGCGTGCTTGCTTCACTAAGAAGAAGCTATTGAACCAATTGCTTAAAAACTAGACTATCTGCTAGCCTGATTAAGATGACTTTAATCACGCTGAAAAAATTTAATTTTAGGAGGATTCGGGTTAAAATGAGGTGTAATCCGAAATATTGCAGCTGAAGGCGCGAGTGGAGTAAGCGCTGGGCGAGTGGAAAGGAAGGCGTGCAATTTAGCTAGGAGTGGAGGATTTTTTGGAGGTGCTGGCCCGTTTCAACGAATTGTTGATACACTTCAAATGAATAGCTAATAAATAAAGAAGTTTGTTATTTGTCCTTGAATTTGCTTTAAAAGAGATTGATTTTTTGTTAAAAATGAATAATTAAAACCAGAAAGTCGAAGAGTAAAGCTGTGAAGACATTGAAGAGATCTTGTTCAAGGAGCACTACAAGAATTGTAAGAAGAATCTCCCTAAGAAGATCATCACCATCCTTAAAAACTATCTTGAGGGCAATAAAGCTCTCGCTGGCAAGCGAAAAGCACTAAATATAGAAGGGAGATCGAGCATCTTGGGCTACAGCAAGTCAAAGCTCAACTCCTTCCTGCGCAGGAAATAGCGGAGGAGGTTGATGGTGTAGTCCCTGGTAAGCAGAAAAGTTGTATAAACCTAACTAGTCGAAAAGCTAATTGCAGAACAGCTCATTTAACTAATTAACTTCTAAACTTTGTACCCCGAGGAGATCATTAGTTAGAAACACTGCCATCCCAAAATTTAATAAGCTTGATTTCCAATATTATTTTCTTTAAAAAAAATCCTGTAGCACTTGCTATACTCTTGCAGTCCTCCTTCGTTTTTAGAGATTGGTGTGCAACCTGAGTACCTCTGACATGTTTGCAGGACGATGGAGTGCAGGGCTGAATGTAGATTGAGATGAGAGTGAGAGTGGGAAAGTCAATGGGATAAGCACAGAGATTGGGTAGTAGGGGGATAGAGTGCTACTCCTTTCGCTAGTAACTGCTCAGAGTCTCCTTCACCAAATATAGATATTTTAAATTATTTTTGCTAATTTTATTTCATTTGAAACTCAAGTTCACTCGGTACTACCTCGTCTCCCGGTCCCAGTGCTCGAATGTCTGCTCTTCCCGCAAGTCCAACTCACGGTTTGGAATTCGGATCCCCACTGTGTTGTATGGTTCGGCCGCTAGCAGCAAGTACTGATTCGACTAGTCATACGGCTCCACTCGCTGCTCCAACGAATTTATTATCTTATACTGTGGCTATGTTCCTTCCTAAATTTAAGGGAATTCCCCAGTTAACTTGATCTTGTAACGGCCTGTTTAATCCTTCACTTTTTAGACTGTAACTTTCGGCTTACCGATTTTAAAGCCTCGCAGTTTGCTTGATGTTTGAGGCTTACGGGCAGGCACGATTGCTGCATCTTTTGATTCTCTTGCGATTCTTCTTGCTAGATTAGACTGGTGCTTCTTGCCTTGAGTGTGAGCCAAGTAGTTGCCCTCATTGGCATGTTTGGTCAAGCACAACCTGCATTAAAGCAGTCCTAAATGATTTTTAAGACAATAAGGATCTTTGGAAAGGTCGATGGCGTCCATGGCCAGCTTTCTGACTTGATCGCGTTTGAGGAGCAGATCATCATCATAATTGGCTAAACCTCCAGAACCAGTTTTGCCCATGGGCCTATGCTGACGATCAACCATAAAGATATAAACTAAAAGCTTGAGACAGCTAATAGAGAAGTACAGTCTGGTTAGAATGCATTTAAACTGAAGTTCATAGAGGATGAGACCGTCGCTGGATAACTGGGACAACCGATGAGAGGCTTAAGGTCAAAGTCATGTCTGGAAAATTACTGCCAAGAACTTAAATAATTGCACCCGAATTACTATTAATGATAATTTAAAAATCTGATACAATTCCACAAGCTCGCTTCGGACACACCGTCACTCCCATCGCCCCCAACAAAATACTCGTCTTCGCAGGCGCTATTGGCACAACTGATAGCTACGATTTCACCAATTAGCTTTTTATAAGAAACACTACCAATCAGACCTGGAAAAAAGTTGAAACCGGGTCAAATAAACCCGCTCCTCGCGCTGCCCATGCCACCATCTGCGTATAGGCTTATAAGGTCCTCATGTACGGAGGCGCCACAGCACGTAATAATTTGACAAGCTGGCTAAATGGCTACTGACTAACTCCATCATCTGAGTATCACTGAAGACAATAAAGGGTAGTGGTCAGTGCTGTAGACAAGCGGAGCCAACCCGGGAAAACGTTACGGGCATTCAATGACGTACAACAAACCTTTTGTTGCACTCTTCGGAGGCAATCGAGTCAAAGTTTCAGCGGATCTAAAGGATGTTCAATAGGCTGGGAATGACACTTGGCTGCTAAACTACCAGAGCAAGCCTCTTACTTGGGTCTATCTCAATGTGACTTAGGCTCCCAGTCCACGCATCTACCACTCCGCCTGTCTGTGTCCAGCAGGCTACGCCAGGGGGATGATTGTCATCTTTGGCGGAAGGAGCCAGTCTCAGCAGGCTCTTAACGACATTTGGGGATTACGAAGGCATACGGACGGGCGATGGGACTGGACTAAGGCGCCGAGTTCTGAGTAAATAAACGCGCCGATCGCAAGGTACCAGCACACCAGTATTTTTATCGGTAGTTTAATGATAGTAATCGGAGGCCGATCAAATCCTAATGTGGATGAGATAACCCTTTAAGTCTATGACACTGACACTAGCGTCTGGCGGAAATTCAAGTGTCACCAGCGGTTCAGGCACGGCTCTTGGTCCAGTGGCAGCATGATCTACAACTACGGTGGATTTGATTAGTCACTCAGCGTACCCACAGACTCGATTCAGACCATTAACCTTTAGCACTACTTCAAGTCCGATCCTCACCTTCTTTCTAAATTAAAATCTTCTCAGAACAGCAGCACTCCCTCCTCTCCTTCATCGTCCTCAACAGCTTCTTCCGCCCCTCAGACTCCAACTCTGCACGAGTAGCGCAAATCTAGCACAATAATGCAAGCGAAACTGTCGCAACTGTACCAGCCTGAGAAAAAATTCAAAGTGATGAGCGAGTAAGTAATTTAGAGCAACACCATTTCTTTGGCCAATTATTTCCTCACCTAGCTCTGCCACTAAAAAAACTTGAAATCGCGCTCATTGAAGCAGTCCCATAGGTTTAACCTCGATGTCGGCAGGATTGTCTAGCTCTGCGAGCAGGTTGAGGCTATCATCAAGGCCCAGCCCATGGTCCTCAGAGTCAGAGCGCCCCTTAAGATCTACGGAGATGTGCACGGCCAGTTCACTGATCTGATGGAATTCTTCAAGATCTACGGGTCGCCAGTATATGGGACCTAGGACGGGGACATCCAAGGGTTCGATTATATTTTTCTGGGGGACTTCGTGGATCGAGGGAACCACTCGCTATAGGTGTTGTGTCTGTTATTTGCGCTCAAATTAAAGTACCCAAAGCAAGTTCACTTGATTCGAGGCAACCACTAAGATCGGGGAGTCAACAACGCCTTCGGTTTTATGACTGAGTGCTAAGAGCGGCTCGGTTAGAACTCGAATGACCCCAACTCAGTTTTTGCAGTCTTCAACCAAGTTTTCGACTGGCTCCCTCTAGCAGCGATAGTCTAGGATAAGATCATCTGTCTCCATGGAGGCATTGGCAGCACTCTGAAAACCATATCCGATATCTAAAATATAAAGAGACCACTGCAGGTGATACACACTGTGAGCACTAAGGAGGAACAGCTGATTGTAGATATCCTCTGGAGCGATCCGACTGAGAGTGACGCCGAGTTAGGAATACGACCTAATACAGTCAGAGATCCTGATGGAACCGGTCACATAGTGAAATTCGGGCCAGACGTCGTTCATTAATTCTTAAAGAAGAACGCGCTTAGCCATATCATCCGAGCTCATTAGTGTGTATCAGAAGGCTTCTAGAGATTTGCAGGGGGAGCATTGATCACTGTCTTTTCTGCAACTGACTATTGCGGCAAACACAAAAACGCAGGCGCCATGCTTATTTTGAAAAAAAACCTATAAATCCAGCCCAAGCTGATAAGGCCAAGCCAGATGAACCAAGAGAACTGGCTGGATGACGAATAGATTAACAAGAGGCGGCCACCGACTCCTCCCCGCTGGAAGAGCTCAGTGACTGGAAGGAAGTGAATTCTTATAAATTAAGTATTGGGAATGAATAAGTGAGTGTTGGATATTGATAAAGTGAGAGTATGTTGTAGGTGCATGGAGTATGGATAAGTTGAGTAAATTCCGATATTTAATAATTGGATGGGGAATTGCATATCTGAAGATAAGTAGAAAACAAAGGAAAGCTGGAAAAAGGATATTTATATGTTGAAAATGGATCTTAAGCAATAGTATTAGCAAGTCAAGAAGTAAATCAAAATTGAAAAGATTAACATCACTACTTAAAAGCACCTCCCCGATCTAAAGCTCATGTCCTTAGGCAGGCTACTTGTCAAGCTAAAGCAAATCGATATTGTAATCAGCGACCTCAATTTCTTTGGTGTGAATCTACAGACCCAACTGATGTCGAAGGTGACAACTGATAACGTGATAAATATCTATAGCGGGTCGTTTCTTCTGAAGAATAGCGAGTGCTACGGCCGAATCGTGAAAGGCTTAAAATAAATTTTTTAAGGGATCGAGAAGTGCAGTAGGGGCAAGGAGTTTAGAGAATACTCTCAAGAGGAGTTGATAAATTTAGGAAAACAATCCATTTATTAAAACAACTGATCCCTTGAATCGCTATCTATTCCATGACTCTATTCAATATTTTATACTCTATCATCGGCTTATCTTAGCAGCTTTAATTTCATCTGAAATTCTTTTATTTTTGAATTGCGTTATCATTACTCTTCATGATCCATTCAAGATATCAAACACTTCAAATTACTCTCTCATCAGCCACTCTACTATATAATTTTTAGCCTCATTAAATTTACTTATCTCATTGAAGTAATACTATTCTGTGCCTGCTTGACAGCAATCAACTCATCCCTTCCAAAAAATTTTATTATTTCAAAAACATAGACACTTGCCAAAGGGGTTGGGGTTGGGGTTGGGGTTGG
>QQSS02222608.1:0-22480 GCA_003687565.2 Craspedacusta sowerbii
TAGTTTCTTTTTGTTCGCGTCACACACATATATATATATATATATATATATATATATATATATATATATATATATATATATATATGTCTTGGTAATCAAAAAAGATGTACTACCCTGATCAGAATGTTGCAAGTACGAAGAGAACGCGTTGAGTACAATTGAAGCCTTGTTTGGTCACGCGGGGCTCTTGAAACCTTATTTGCTTAGGAAGAGGCACTGTGAGTTGTTTAAATAGAAGGATACATCATTGGTACAGAGAGTTGCCGGAGATGTCCTGCATTAGAGGTCCATAATGCATCCAGCTCCGAAGTGAAGGCCGTGCGGTTACCTTGCACATCTTCAGCGATGTTTCTATTGAAGTTTATGCTACTGTTGGCTATACTCACTGTCAGTACAAACAGAGCGATGTTTATGTCCGGATGATTTCTTCAAGAACAGAGTTTGAGATACTTGGGGCTGCGAAGAGCATGTATCTGGCAAACATGCTGGCACCTGCTATCAATGACAGTGCTCCGGTTGTTAAATAGCAGGAGCAGAGCTCTAACAAACTTTATTGGAAATCGAATTGACAAGATCCAGAGAAGAACATGCCTGGAGAACTGGAATCACATAAAATTGGAAATGAATCCGGCAGACTTAGAAACACTTGGAATGACCATCAGCCAGCTGCGAGAAAGCAGCTTAAAGTTGGAAGGGGCACATTTCTAAAGAAACCTCCTGACCAGCACTCCGGACGTTGGGCATAAGTATTATTGGAGATAAAGTGACTCCCTATACATCTTTAAGTATTTTCTACTTGTTGTCATCGGGCACTTTGAATGCCTGAGTCACACTGATCCACCCAGGCATGTACGAGGTAATGTATTTCTACTTTGATTTGTTTGTGTCCGGCAGTTCTTTTGGTAGCAGTACTCTTTTACTCTCTAATATTTTGTAAAATTTATGACGGCTAGCTTTGATGTGGATTTCTCTTAAGATTTTGGTAGTGTTTTGTGGATTTTTCGCCGATTTGTTGATTAATTGGTTGTTTACAGTTTCTTTCAATTTAGATTGATGGGAGCTGGTGAGCCAGGGAATGCTCTTATTTTCGGCGATTTGAATTGACTTTAGGTGAAACTTGAATTCGATCTCGCCTTTATCCTTACAGTACTTGCATAATGTCTGCGAGAGACATTATTGAGGCGCAACCAATCCGTTCATCGACCAGCCAGACATTATTCTTTCAATGGGCCATGTTTACGTTGCGTTTATGCTGTAGAGTTTCTTATCTTGGTTTATGTGGCGCCCTTTGTTTACGAACTAAATTAGCACATTTTTTTATTACTTGTTTGTGGGTACGGAGTGTAAATAAGTTGCTGCTACCGCTGTTGCTGCTACCCGGGTCTGTTGGCAAATATTCAAGAGTTAACCATTGGAAACCTGTGAAATTTTCTCCACCTGTGGATTTTGAGCTGCCAAGTTGGCATGACAAACGCTAACAATAAAGAAAGGGAAAAAGTACCGATCGTAACGGAGTTAGCGTGGCAGCTAAGGAGGATCGAATGGAAGTTTCCAGAATGGCATAGGTTCTGAGCACCTCGAGCATGCGAGCGGCCTCTCATTTCGAACGGATAGATAAGCTGTTGGCTGGTACTTGTCCAGCGTCCGTCTGCTCGAAATGTCGGTCGTTGGATTTGACCTTGGGAACGCGAACTGCTATGTGGCTGTTGCACGTGCAGGTGGAATTGAAACTGTTGACAATGACTACTCGGACCGATGCACTCCGTAAGTTAATCGTTTGGTTGGTATTCGAGATTGTTAGAATTGGGCGCACGAAACGTTTTGAGGTCTTCAGGTTTTCTCTTGTGGCGCTTAAAGAGGGAAATCGAATTAGAAGAAATTAAGACCCTCTATGGGTAAATCTTCATTTATTACGTCTTCAAGCTTTTTTACCTCTCGATTTTGGTTGCTCCTGTACTCAAGTGCTTAATATGTTCGCTCAAGTACTTTGCATTATTTGACAGGCACTTATGATTTGGGTGGAATCATATGTGAATTGTTATAAATCGGTGTTAGTGGATCTTTTATTGAAGCTCTTTCTACTTTCCTTTAAATTTTTGGCTTTTCTTGTATTCAAGTAGTTCTAAGGTTTATTTCCATTAATTTTCAGGGTCAGGCCTTATTTCCGTTACTTTTTGGTGTCATTCCTGTAAACATAACATATTGTAATAAGTTTTACATTACTGTTATTGTTGGACAGCAACTTACAATTTGGTTCGAGTTACGTATGAATCAGTTAATGTTGTATGGTAGGAAAGGATATTGTATTTTTGTTATATGGGTAATCCAGGAACATACGAGGGGTTAGTTTAATCTGTGCTAAGGGACCTTAGGATATGCATGTAATTAGGAAGAGGTTATTCCTATAGACTTGATGTTTTAATCTGGTTTCCGTGGGTGCGTGAACCCATGAAGTATGAAATAGAACCAGCAAGGTCATTCAAAGGCTTCTTGATTAGTTACCTCGTTCATATGCATATGCTGCAAGTGATATAAAGCTTTACTTGTTAACAAGATGCTTGGGTGACTATTGCCATTGCTTATTTTGTCCTCATTTTCCAGCTTACTTTGATTGCTACCACTAAAACTCACTAAGCTGCTTATCAGAGCTTTCCATGGGTAGATCTAAAAGGCTGCTGTGAAATGAACAAGACAGCCAACATTGCTCATCCATTTCAGTCCTATCTGTCCCTATCAGATCATCACTGCCGGTACACTTGCCCTGCCGAACTTTCTCGTCGTCAAACCTATCCAAGGTTTTCTGAGAGATAGTTGAGAGATGCTCTTCATACTAAAATCGAAAATGACTAACCATACCAAATCTTCAGCAGCATCATTTGTTCCAGACCCTTCTAGCTGTTTGACATTAGTTATAATTGATGGATGTTTCAATGCTCCCAAAAAAGCGCTGTGAAAAGGTGTTTGCTGTGTTTAAGGTGTTTTGGATACTAAGTATCTAGTGCTTATCTAATAATCCAGTGCTTCCAATTAACCAGCTTCTCATGATGAGGCTTTATAGAGTTAATGTTTAATCATTATAATATTATGTTTTGCATTTAGAGCATTTGTGGCATTTACTGATAAAGTTAGAATGACTGGCGTTCAAGCAAAAAATCAAGTAAGATAGGTGTTGCCTTTTGAAATCAATTACTATGCATAGATGGAATGCTTATTACTATTCTTAGATGCAGTCCTTATTATTATGCTTAGATAAGATGCTAATTACTGTGCTCCTTTACAGATGATTTATTTTATGGCATCACCTGTGTAAAGCTGTGAAGCAAGTCATTTTTTGTTGTAGAATTTGGTTAAAACAGGTCTCTTCGTTTAATTTTGCCTCCACTCAATTATGATCGTCCACACTAAGTAGCATGCAGCTGATGTTTTGTCCATGGCCTTATTGACTTGTTATTAATTCAAAGTTTGGCATATTTTATTGCACATGTATCTCATTTCTGGCATTTTAAAAACAAATAATTTCATGTAAACCAATGCAGCACCTATGCTGCTGATAGAATGCTTTAAAATTCCTTGGTGATTCAAAAAAACACTTTAAAAAATTTTAGATCTGTTGCGGTGTTGGTTTTGCCTCCACACTGTTTATTTAGCATCATAAATCAGGGTAACTAAGTGCAGTTTTCTTATGCCTATGTTGCTGTAAGCGCTGCAGCGCTTCATGTAGCACTCCCTCGGAGGTGACTCTGCTGGTAGTGTTGTATTATTCATAATGCATTCTCCAATGGATCCAGTCATAAGCAATTCCCTGCACACGATTACAAGAAATAGGACTTCAATCACCATTGTTGTTCATGTGGATGAATTACTTGTGAGATTTGTATCTTATAGACTTACAAGAATTCAATTTGCAATGGATATGTGCAAGCTACATATTAAATAGCAGAGGCTTGTAAAAGATGCTGTCAAGTTCATTCACCGTTGCTGCGTTAGGTATCAGTGATCAAAGAGTTCCTTGGTCACAATGCCTATTGGGTGATGCATTTTTTTTGGAACTTGATTTCAGAGACTGTCAAAAGACTTGTTATGAATTCTGAATTGCATTTAAAACTAAGTGAAATCCCATTAACAAATAATAGCCCTAGCAAACTCTTATCCACATGATCATAGACAATGTTATTGCCTTTGACTTTAATTTGGCTTTATTACAAGATATTGATAATTCTTTCTGCTTGGAAAAGGAAGCAACTTGCTAGTCCTTCATTTTATATCTTGTTGTATCTATAAATTATTGTTTATTTAAACTTGTGTGTTAATCACTAAGTTATAGTGGGTAATTGCCAGGAGCAACTCTATCCTGCAATGGCACTTTGTTGCTATAATGATAAGTAGATTTGACATTTGAAGTGGTTGTGCATCTATTCACCACAGTGTATTCTGTAATGCACAAAACAAGTAACAGGTTTCCAAACTTTTTTATTTATATCTTCATACATGCTTTTTCACTTGTGGATTCGGACTCAACAGCCATAACAAGGCTAGTTTTCAAGAGCACCTTACAAAATGCCAAAATGTTCTATTTGAAATGGTCTAACGTTTTCAAAGAAATGTTGCCTTGAAGAAGCTTTACCAACCACTATCTTAAGAGCCAATGACATTTTCGCACTTAAAATTGTCAGTTAAGATAACCAGAAGTGGTATCAGGATGGGATTACGGGGCTGTCAGCTATCGCTTCTATTTCTTTCTTTTTTGATGAGAACCCTTGTTTGAAACCCTTGTTTGAAAGCCTGGTTCTCTTGCTTGGGACCAAAATTTCGTTAAAGCAATATGCACTCTGAAACATTCTTACTGCAAAGATGATCCAAGATTATTATCAGTCTAAAACAACATACTTGTCACTAATAGAAGTATCACTTGGCTATCCAGTGTGCATGCCTGCTGGTCTCTGGATATAAAAGAACTGCTTGGATTCCTTCTAGCTTTTAGGCTCCTTGACCATATTGTGTTGAAATTGGGAAAAACAAATCGGTGATGCGGCTTAGCAGTATCAATTTGGCTTCCTCATTAATGACAGCATTCACTCTCTCCCCTTAAAAACAATCGAGCAATGTTTCTTCAGTACTTGCTGTGCAAACTATGAAGTCGCTGCTTGCATATTTTGATTTTTTTTTTTTTGGTAAATCAGGCAAAGGTTTTAGTGGAGGGTAGTTTATCAGAAGTGAAGCAAACAAAAGATGCTGAGACTGACTTCCCAAGCTCAAACATCTTTCGACCACCTTTCTTTCTTTTTCTTCAAACTATGCAAACGAAGGCTAACGTTTACTTTGCATTTTATACTGCATTTCAATCAAACTATCCATTCCTTTCTGTAGGCTCGCATAAAAGGAGCTGCCCGGAATAGAAGAATAGCATATCTCAGGATCAAAAGGAATAATGCCACATTTCCTGAGCCCACTATTTAGGTTACACTCCCCATTGTCAGCTTTTATTGCGACCAAGATCACTATAAATGGCTGAAAATCCATCGCTTTGGTGCATCGGGTACATACTAGATCATGTCAAGGGCTGACATACATGTGTGACATCAGAGGGCAAGCATATTGAAGAAATCTTATCCTCAGTTCGAATTCGAATTAAATCGTTGCAATGATATGATATTGTCGCCAATAATAGCCTTTGTTCTAAATGGAACCAGTACTCAAGGAGACTTCATCAAACCACTCGCTATGCAATCTTTTATATCTTGCCTTCGTTTCAAACAGTATATGGAGGCAAAACTTCTCCAGCAGCATTTCACAAAACATTATTGGGTATGCAGATTTGGTGCGATCGTCACTATTTCTGGATCCTTGTACCCTTGTCATAGGGAAGCACCACCCATAATTTCGTTGTGGCTGAATAGCAATGCCTCGTAAGTTGTAACGTTTAACTTGTCATAAGCTTTATATGACTGCTTCTTAATTTGTTGTGCAATATGCTTAATGATATGTCATAGGATTTTAGAGCGCCACTAGGGTTAATGGTGCGACTCAGGCGTATATTTACTGGCTTATCAAAGACACCGCCTAAATAGTTACCGTATCCCTTCTTTCCTTCTCGAAGTGTAAACTTTCTTGGCATCTGCAAGAGTAAGGAAAATGTGGAGACACTTGTAAACTATTAGTTTCATTTTAGGCATTCCTTGCTATTTTGCCCCTATCCATCAGCCGTAAGAGCTTAGTTAACACTTTCTGAAAGCCAGCCAAAACCCTAGCATTATGTCAAAAGTCACCTGTGCGACAACATTGGTGAGGGTGACTTAAGAAAACATAAGCCAAACACTGTCAAACTAAGCAATTGCTGAGCAAGTAATTGTTGAGAAACTGCCATATGATATTTAACTAGGATCAGAGCTTTAACTAAACGGCACTGCCAGGTAAGAATAAGTTTTAAAAAACTAATGAAACAAATTTTGTCAATTAGAAAGCTTCTTTTGACTTGCAAATTCTGCTTTTGCGTGCCACTTTCTTTTTTTGTAGAGTGCATGGAATAAGTTACACGAAAGATGGCTTTGTGAGACCTCTTGATTGAAAGTCAAAAGTCACACCTAATGACATTGCCTTATGACAATTCCAGAATTAGAACCTTGAGCTACTGCATAGACATGAAAGTGGGTTTGAAAACGACCTTCGTCCTCTCTAACTACATTAAAACAGGTTTAGCCTACCAGGCTATGCAAGTGATTTGGATGAAATTTGATAGTTTTGGTAGGGACTTCGCGCATGCTTTCGACTCGCTATGCTGATGGCAGTTGCAGTATGTTACTGTTAATAGGTACCCAGACTCTTTAGCTGGACCTTGCCAGCCAAGCTTTAAATGTTTACGTGACAAGAATCAAGCCCAGTTTACGGTATTCTTTATCCTTGTCAGTGTTGGTAATCTGTGAATATCCCTGTGTAGCGAGATCTTCCTTAGACGTGTTTATGTTTATAGTTCGCCATGAATCTGAAGAACACGGTGTCACAAGTTAAGCGTCTTCTAGGCGTCCGTGCGGGCGATCCACTTGTGCACACGGAAGCTGATCTTGCGACATTTAAAGTGTCCACTGATGAATCAACTAGCTCAGTTCTTGTCGAGGTAATGATTTTCCCGTTTTAATAGTCTTCTGGTTTGTGGTAGTGTTTGCTTTCCAGCTACAGAATTTCTCAGTGACACAACATTAAGGTTATTTTTGTTGTAGGTGAACTACCTTGGACAAGTGATAAAATTATCACCGGAGCAACTAACGGCTATGATTTTGCAGGAGTTGAAGACTACTGCTGCTAGACATCTCAGTGCCGTAACGGATTGTGTCATATCGGTAGCAGTTTTTTTGTAGCTTCGTTTGTGTTTTCTATGCGGTATGTCAAAATTAAAAAAATCGTGCCAGGCTGATGGTTACACAATTTTTTTGCTTTGGAGTCCGGCAGATGTTTTTAACCGTCATTCAATTTTTGTCGCTTTTGGATAGGCTATCTAGCGTCAAAGTAGGAAGGTTCTGAACTAGATAGCACCGCTTAAGGATTATAACGTGTTTGTATTTGCTTGGGTAAAAGAATTTAATTAAAAAATAAATGATCAAAGACGCGAATCTTAAATCCAAAAGTTGAAAAAGAGCCTGTGTTTACTGGAAGAATTTTTGATTGCTTTAGCTTGTAAAGATCGAGTAATCTGATAATATGCTTGTGACAAATACTTGGTTCTTTCATCATGATTTAATTTAGTATTTGAAAAGCTTAGTTTGCTCTTTCTTTATCTTATATCACAACTTAAATCTTTCTCCGTAGGTGCCCTCATATTTCACTGATTATCAAAGGCGAGCCTTGCTAACTGCATCTCGAATAGCGGGATTGAATTGTCTCAGATTGATGAATGACACAAGCGCAAGTATAAATCTTTTTTTTTTCTTCTAAAATTGTTTGAATAAGGGAAGCATGAGTTATTTGTTTGTTTGTTATTTTCTACTGGTTATCTCTTGACCAAGAAATTCTGGACATGCATAGCGATAGCCAGCGCTTACCACTTAATGAAATTACTTTTTGTTTTTGATTATATAATTATAATAATTTACTTAGTTCTTTGGCGGAATCAAGACACCTGCGGATTAGCTGATGTGCTATGAAGTAGTGAATGCAGTTGGTAAATGAACTGGTGCTAAACTATGAGCGAGAGAAATAAAAAAGAACGAACGCCCGCAGACATTTCAAGGCTAAAATACTAACCTGATAAGCTAGACAGACCAAGGTCTACGTGAGTAAATTGGCTATAAAGCGTAGGATAATTTAAATTGACGCACAAGGCTCCTTCTAGTAACCTCTCTGAAAGTAAGGCGCTTTATCTAAAATACTAAAATCCTGTTAAGAGTATGCCAGCTTGCAATCACACCACTACTAGTGCTTCCATACATGTGAGAACATGTGCTTCCCCTACATGCCCTTCGAGCCATGATTTGATATGTCATCCCTTCAGACAGCTCGATTATGAAATTCGACGCTAAAGGTAATTACGTTTCTTGCTCTATTCGTACTTTTATACTTTTTGATCAAGTAATTTTATATAATCTTTGATTTCTCACATACCAAATATTACTTAAATGCGTACCCATACATATGGACCCTTCACAAAATTGACCAAGCATATAGTTATAAGCATTTGGTCCACATTGGCACATCGAGGACCACCATCAATATTTCTTAAAGGCCAGGGGTGTCACCCAAAGCCTAGCAATATTCTGAAATGCCAAGCTAAATAGTAAGTACCTATAGGCAGCCCAGGCCGTCCTTAAATGCCATGTGTGCCAGACAAATAGTAGGTACATATTGGCACATCTGAACACAACTGCTAAGTCCATGATCCCTTACCCCGAAAGCAGAGCTTTTTGATAAGCACGTGATCACTCGATTTTTCTGAGCCTTAAATCACCTCTCGACTTGATCCTATGCGTAATTGTTTATTGTTAAAGTTCCTAGGCACAGACAATATTGTAAATAGGCTCCTGGTATGATGTTTATTGACATTTTTAATGACCTGATGACCATGGGATTTTGGAATACAGCTAAGTAAAAGATTCTCTGTTTCCTTTGAGAAATGAGTATGAAAATGATAAAAATGCGGAGATAACTACGTGGTAATTATACCATGCAATTATTATGCCTTAAAATGTTCAAACGGAAATTCAATCCACACAAATTCAACTCAATTAATTCATACTAATTTATGCTAAACTCAACACGTAGAGGACTATGAAAGCCTGAAACCAGATTTTCATATCATGGAAAAGCACATTAAAACAAAATCTATGAAGAACCATATTCAAGAACATTAGAACGATCTATAAAACAAACGACGTTGCCCATATGAGGCCCATAAACGCTTTGCTGGATATCTCCACACAGAACTACATCCACGCCAAATAAAACAACTGGAACAACATACTTCTTATATAGAACTCGCAAACACACTTTTAAAAATAATTACAGCCAAAAATCCAGGTATTGCCAGACTACTTTGTTGAGTTATACAATACCTGGGAAATTCTCAAGGCAGAGATCCACACTTTAGAGAACCAAATTTTTCTCAGTAATGGACTGCCAGGCTCCCAAATATTAAGAGTTATCTATAAAAACAGCCATTAAGCAACAACCTGCAAATTGGACCTATTTCTTTACAAAGCGCAGAGTTAACACTGACAGCCTAAATACTAGTCAGCAGAATTCAAAAGGGCCTTCTCCCACTACTGGAACAAGAACAACCACGCACCGTATCACGACAAGCAATTACTACCAACAACAACAAGAACAACAGGATTTATTGCCACAAGTAGGGTGCCCATTAGGGTTATGACTTTTTATCAACCCCATGCTCCCGTACTGTAGTTTGATGAACTTTTACCTAAAAAGCACGAAGTGAACTATTATTTGCATATCTGTTCAAAAAAGTTCATCCGCTATTGAAAAGTCGATTTTGATGTAAGAACCACTATGTATTTAAATGTATTTAGAATGTCAAAGTCATGTAATACAATAACTTTTCAATCCAACAATAACTCGGACCGTTGACCTTGATCTTGCTTGTTGCATAGAAAGAATCGGTGCAATTTGTCTTAATTTTTGCATGAGAAATGAATTTCCTCTATTACTTTGATTGCGCGCTCTGCGCATTGATTACTTCTGGGTATCTTTAGTATGGATGGCTCTCGCTTCCAGTGATTTTTCAAAGAGCTTTAAGCCTTTTTGTATGGATTCATTATTTCAGCCAAGTTAAGTCGCTTCTGGTGTACAGTTGGTCTGCAAACTAATGGGCCGCCCAGCCATACAATATAAATCGACATACTCGAGTGAAATGAAACAAAAATTTCATATCATCTCTCCAGCCTGCTGTTTCGAGAATTACTTCTGTTCCGTTATCAAACTGTGTTTTCAGTTGTTGGTACTCCTTCAACAGTTGAAATACAAAATATGGATATTCGATGTTTGGCGATTGTGTCTAAACGGAGGATTCTATCTAATATGTGGTGTTGACAACTGATAAACTGAAGTTTGTTGATGCGTTTCTCTGTGAAAATTCGTTGCAATATTACAACAACATCATTCTTTTTTTCCTGTGTTAACGCTGTTGATATCTGCAACGATCATCTGTGTTAAGTTCCATAGGTGAAATTCATCGAGGACTTTAGAAATTCCTTGAGCAATAGTTAAAGCCATGCCGTTTACCAAGCCAAGAACATCCAATTTCATTTCTCTTCTTTCATTTTTAAGGGCGATCACGTGATAATCCGTTCTGTGGATTTGCTTGCCATCAAAGTGTAAGGGCCAACTTTCCATATGCAACTTTTCAATCATTTCTTCTTGCCACCTGATTGCCACTTTGATTGTTGACTTGTAAATATCTGATTGACATGGTGTTGGGATGTCACTGCCTTCATGAGCCAATTGCTTGCATATGTTAGCAGCTTTGTTTGTTGATACTCTTGTGGAGGTCACCAAGTTAACTTCTATTTTGCTTTTATGATGCTTTTTCTTGGTATAGGAGTTTTCTCATCTTCTTCATTGTTTTCGTATTCACTGTTGTCAGCCTCAGAGTCAGAATCACTAAAACAGTAAGATGATGAGTTGCATGACATTCGGCAGATAGTTATTTAGGTAGCGGACGCAGAAGTTAAACAGATTTCTTGGCAGATTTTCTATAACCCTGCTCCCGGTATTTGCAAAGCGTGGCAAGGCGTACTTCCAGATGGAGCTAAGAACAGTCTCTTGCAGTGTCATTTCCTGGACAATCTTGTTTTGAGTATCTTCGCGTAGATGCTTAATAGTTTCGCGAGAAGATTTATATAGTTCGTATTGAATGTTGGATTGGGCAGTTTGCTGATGGATGTATCTAATATCCGAATTTATTGACGTTCGTAGGCAGTTTTGATAGGTGACCTGACATTGCGCAAATCGTGCTGACGGGAATGCCAGACCAAGACCATATTGGCACTTCGCTGGCTTTGCAATATTCGGGCAGTATACACCACATGCGTACGTTGCGGCTAATCTTGCTATTCAACATCTGCTTCACACACGTGACTCGCAAGTTAGCTACTGTCAAGACCCTGTTACGCTTTCGAAGAATATATCGCTGGTAAATCAAGATTCTATTCTTTGGATGCAATGGCAAGGCTGTAGTAATTTCCAATAGATTCTCCAACGTTTTTTGTGGTACGAGTTTGTCATGTTAGCGTTGTTAGGGTTTGACTTGTTTGGAGGTGTTGTTCCTAATAATCATCCCAAATGAATGGCATTTGTCAACTCGAACTAGTAAGCTTCTCCACGAACACCATCTTACAAATGCATTTAAAAGAACTTGGTTTTCGCTTTCAGAGTTGACTATGGCGACTGTGCCGTCGACGAATTGCAGCCAGTGGCGAGGTAGAAACGATTTGACGAACTCGTTACCAAGGTTGTTAAATGTCTCGCTGGTAATGTACTGGATGAACGTGTTGTTCACCATATTAAATAACAAAGGACTGAGATAATCGCCTTGTAGCACACCCTTTTCAGCCCGTACGAAATCACAAAGGTCTCGCTAGGAACTGCTGTATAGAGCTGGTCATACAAATTCATAATGATCGTGCAAACATGATCTGAGACATTATGAAAACATTCTGGAAGGCATTCTGCAGATCTATTAAGGTGACTGTTAGGCATCTCCTTTTCTTTCTCGCTTGGGCTATCAGAAATGATAGATTAGGAATATGCTCAAACGTCCCAGACATCTTTGGATGAAATCCTTTTTGAATTTGGCTTTCTGCATATTTGTTAGACACCAGATAAGAGAGAACTTTATTTCGAAGGAGGGATGTGAAAAGTTTCATAGCTACGGGCTCCGAAGTGATAAGGCGAAAGTTCCTTGGTTGATCATGTTCACCATTTTTGTGAATTAGTATTGTCACTGCTCTTTTTTGTAATGATTGTAATAGATAATTATATAATATACATAATATAATATATATATAAGATGATATATTATATTTCGTAATAAAATTCTTCTGTTTTGGAATCCCTTCTCTCAACGAGTTTAGCAAATAAAAACAGTGTATTTCGACAGCTCTGGATGCCGCCATTTTTCAACTGTTCTGCGGCAACGGCTTTCTCATCAAATCATTTCAATCCTATCAAATCGTTCGATTATTCCGCGTTCGAATGTCGCGAGTTCAATCTAAGGCGTTCTTGCTCCAGCAGCAGTTCCCAATGTATATTATATATTTATATAACCACGGCGCATTCTGTGGACCTCGGCACCACTCACTATTTTCGGCATGGTGCCTCAGATGATGCCGTCTTGGACATGGCATTGTTAAGTCAAACTTTCACAGCCTGGCAGTCACGTACACATCGCCTCACGGGTTATATGGACTCCGACAAGTCCGTTCCTAATTACTCCTGTAACCAAGCAGCATAGCGGTACTCATTTTCACGACCCCGAGGGGATGCTGCCTCATCGAGCACGGCCGGACCGCGGTTTGAACCCCCGCCGCTCGAAGGTCACGCTTGGGAAGCGAGCGCGTTTTTAGTTAAGCCATGGTCTTATAATAATAATAATAATAATAATAATAATAATAATAATAATAATAATAATAATAATAATAATAATAATAATATTCATAATATTCATAATGATAATAATAAAATCAATATTAATAATAATAAAAATAATATTAATAATATATTTATTATTATTATTAATAAATTAATTCGCGCCCTATTTCTTCTTACTGTTCTTGCTTTCTGTTCAAGTTAGGCTTTTTTCGCGTGTGTAAAATGACCGCATTATATGCTCCGCGCGCCCTATTTCTTTTTCCTATTCTTACTTGAAATTTTACATTTCTTTTGTAGTTGATTTTTTTTTTCGCGTGCGTAAAATGATCGCATTATATGCTCCGCACGTCCCATTTCTTCCTGCTATTCCTACTTGAAATCTTGCATTTCTGTTCAAGTTGGGGTTTTTTCCTACAAATTGCTGGGATTAAATCAAAACCAGTGTATGCAGCCCTTGTGTCTATTTCTTTTTCAGTTGCTCTCGGTTATGGACTTTTCAAACAAGATTTGCCCTCTCCCGAGGAGCCAGCGCGCAATGTAGCTTTTATAGATATGGGACATTCTGCTCTACAAGTTTGCATTTGTTCTTTTAACAAAGGAAAGTGTAAGGTGGGTTTCCGTTTCTTGGATTTAACTATAGCATGTGCTAAAATTAATTTTTCGATTTAAAAGGAAAGTTTTAAAATCAAAATTATAGTTCGTTCTTGTGTTTTGCCTTATCATTATTAGGTGCGCTCCGTTGCTTTTGATCCATGCCTTGGTGGCCGAAATTTCGACTATCGTTTGCGTGAGCATTTTGGTGCTGAGCTTAGTTCTAAATACAAGATCAACTGCAGGGCAAACGAACGTGCTTGGGCACGTCTCGCCGTAGAAGTGGAAAAAATAAAAAAGCAAATGAGTTCTAATTCAGCGGACATAATGCTTCATATAGAATGCTTCATGGATGATAAGGATGTGTCTGCTAAAATCAACAGGTACAGTGACTTGTTGTATGTGCGTTTCACCCTTGAACCGATTGCTTTGTTTTCAATCATTGGCTAAAGGTTGTTTGGTAGACCAACTAGTGGGTTGTGTATCCCCCGAACCTAGATCCAAAGCTGTTGCTACAAGCCCAAAAACGCCCTAGAGTCTTCTATTAAACATTGTCGCAAATTTTTTTTCTCAGCAGTTTTTTTCCTGGTACGTGCGCTTGGTCTCTTCCTGCAATGGCCACGCGCAATCTATGTGTTGGCTTATTTTCGCCTACACTTGCAATCTCCTTGCCTTATAAATTTCCGTTTTTGGCATTAAAGGTATAGAACATACCGGTTAAAATAGAAATCTTGGCTCTTGAACCTAGCCCTAGCTGAGTCCTTGTTTCCACTCGTAGTGCTTATACATGGGCGTTAAACGTGAGTGTCCTTGCTACAATTTTTATTCCCTGATCTCGAGTTCTGTGCCCGGAATGAGCGATTTGCATCTATCGTTTTATTAGATATTATATTGGAAGCATGTGCTAATTTGTATTACATTATGCGTGTACATACTGTTTTGATGACATCTAACAATTTTGCGTAACTAAATTATCGTTAGCTTGTCCGGAGCGAAATCAGTTAGCTCATTGCCCGTCAAGCGATTGTAACGGAAAATGCGCTGGGTCGTTCTCCGCGAGCCAACATTCGTCCACTGCACTGCTGGTTTCTCTAAGCCATCAGATATAATATATTGTTCGTGTTTGCGAACCCAATTTACGACTTTGCTGATTATATTGAATGTGCTTATTAGAGCGATGACTTTCAACCAAATAGCTCCCCGTGTGATAAACGAATTAGAGATTACATTAAATCCGATTTTGAATAAGATTTGATAAAAAAAAAAACTCACGCACAAAATGATTACGTCTTTTTGCCCAACTTAGCTAATACAAGGATAAACAAAGACTTCACGGTCAAGTAAATTCAACGCTTTAGTCAGTCCTGCAAGTGTTCTAGAACTTTCACTGCACGATCACAGCACTGGTAGAGTCGAGATGTTTTCCAGTGGATTAAACCTTTTCGGTGGTCGTTACATGATCAAAAATCTTTAACGCGAACATTGGCTGCTGACCCAATGGTCAGCCCATGCAAACGAAATAAATGCACAGACTTGCACAAGCACAAGTGAGGTGGTAGAGAAACTTCCCGTCGTCCCTGCGGCCTCCTGTTTCCGTAATAAGCGTGCAAAGACTCCATATTTCTTGATTTTGTTGGCCTGTAGTGCTCGTCAATCATGACAATGCGAAGAAGGCGAACCAGTACTTGGTGTTGAGAACTGATAACTTGGAGGTGGGGTACCCTTTCTAGTCGAACTTGTGGTGCAACCGAGCAACGACCCCTGGCCTTGGGCCGAAATTACGTTAGCTGTGTCATAATAATCAGCAATCTGGGTCCCCACTGGTTGAACCCGTCGAACCAGCCTGAATGCTTTCTGCAACTATTTGAGGTTTCCCACCCTTTTACGTGAGCGCAGTCAACTAAAATTCTCTGCCGTTATTCTTGAGGACCTTCATACTCAAAGCCCTTAACATATATTTTTATGTCTAAGCTCAATATCTCTGAATGAAGGGTGCTGATAAAGTGGCTCTTCAACCCAGCAGCTTGTTTAGATGGCCTTGTTGACTGCTGACTGGCATGTCGTTGGGATTTGAATGTCCTCGTTAAGAAGCTAACTGCTTATCTGCTTTTTTGGACGAAAGATTTGAGCTTGTGGGAAGGCGTTTTGCAATTCATGTTGGGTTATGATTTCTTTTGCTCGTCGATGCTGCATTCTCGTCATGTCAAGGGCTGTCTTTGTTGGTGTCAAGTGAATCCATAATACTTTAAGAACAATCAAAGGTCTCCGAGATAGCATGTGTGGACCCTGCCGCTTCCATTGCATTCTTTCACTTGGAATGGTAGGTCGCCTGATCAGAATCATGCAAAAAAAATTTCTTGCTACATAGGGCTTTATCCTCTAGCTACCAGACGGATTCTCTCTCGCTCTCTCCGTTCTTTAGCAATGGCCTCAGGAAATTTTAAGCGTCCAAGGGCGCGTTTTTTCTGGGGCAGGTGGCCCCGTTAACTGAAGTATGCTTCATAAATGGCCACTTTGCCTGTTCTTGATGGCGCTTGAAACTGGACTTATTTCTTTGTCCTTGTTCTTCGTCATCTTAGAGCACTTGTTGAACGATGTAATGTCTTCTACTAAATCTTCTCTTTATAATTTCCTGCCTACACGAAAAACGTAACCCACAGGTATCATTTAAACATTTGCAGGTTCGGGATGTCCCATTTAGTATGGAATTGTTTGCGCTTCTGTAAATTCCAAGCGTGGTTAGCCTGGTTGATGTCGTTCGGCCTTAGGTCGTTCCTGAAAATAGCTTGTGATTATTCAGTCCAAATTTGAGGGAACTATCTTATGGAACGTAATGAAGATGCGTTACACCTGTCGGTGGAGGGATGGTTACTGTCATTGGAAGACCGTAGATTGAGACAAGTAGCTTTAATCAGCAGGGGATTTGATTTCATCACGGCAATATTATTGTTTGGTTTCCTTGCTTTCGCAGAAGTGGCTCAGCAGCGGAGAAAATCATTACAAGCACTACATCCATTACATGAAAACTTCTACAGCACTGGAGCGTGGCTTTTTTCAATGGCTCATCAGAATAAACTTCATTTTAGTTGATAATAGATATTAGTTTATCCATTCGTGCTACAGAAAATGATTTTCAAGAAAAGCGTCAAAAAATCATCACACTAATACTTATTGTGTATGCTCTCGCGTGACTAGCCGTTATCGCATAAAGCTTATTCTCTTATGGTTATGTTGGATAGATAGAGGCTATCAAGGTATCCATGGTACCTATCAGATGAATTGTAGATTGTTGCGCTGTTAGGTTGCTGCCCATTTAAGACAAACTCTGCAATCTGAGGGTTCAAAGTTGAGCGTGCGGTCTTGACGTTAAAAACCTCCTGTTGTGGGTTTTTATCGTGTTGTTTAGATGGCTGTAAAGTTGTTCTTCAACCACGCATTTGCGCAAATCACGTGAGCGCAAGCTCCTCGCTTACGCAAAGTCTAAAACGTTGGACTTCGAGCGCTATCTGTATTGAATGACCATAAACCCGATACCGTTAGCCTTACGTGCTTTAGAAAGTGCAGCTCTGTTGCTTTTTCAAAAAGCTTATTCTATTTGTTAACAGAGCACAGTTTGAAGAGCTATGTGGTGACTTGCTTACACGCGTAGATCCTGTTCTTCGCCGAGCGTTGATTAACTCCGGTAAGTTCTTAAGCACAATTTTTTCGTTTTGTCATTCGCTCAGCATACGTAATTGCTGCGAATGTTCTTGCTATGACCACTTCGTGAGCAATGTTAATTCCTGTTTTTTGTTAGGTTCATTGGTGCCAATACTCCTTTTTGTTACAAAATCGCTGGTAAAGTCTTTCGTGGGAAGTTTTCTGTTTCTGCTAGGTTTGACTAACGATGACATTCATGTGATCGAGATCGTTGGGGGATCGACAAGAATGCCTGCTGTGAAATCAGCTATTCAGAAGGTATTTGGTAAAGACGTAAGCACAACACTAAATGCTGACGAGGCCGTTGCTAGAGGCTGTGCTATTCAATGTGCGATCATGTCTCATACAGTTCGCGTGCGTGAAATTGAGGTACAGGACGCTGCACCATACCCTGTATTTATTTCTTGGGAGTCTGCCAAGACGGAGGAGCCGGGTGAGATGGAGCTGTTTCCGTTGCACCATATTTACCCTGCAACTAAAATGCTCACCCTTCACCGGAAGGAGCCGTTCATTTTGCGAGCATACTATCACAGCTCCACATGTCTTGCGCTTGCTGATCGCAGAATCGGTATGAAAAGTGTTGAGCGATTTTGCATTTCCTTCTCGTGCTAGTTTACGGTTGCTGTTGGCATACTGCTTATTCATGCTTATCATGTACTTGCCAAATATTGGTTTTGACGGATATAGTAGTTCTGTTTCTATTTTTTGGTATTCGTTGCGCAATTTAGCGTCAATAATGACACCAAATTTAATTGATTTAGCAAAAGTTTAGTTTAGAATGGTACCAGGTAAGGTAAAAAGGTTGGTAAAATTTAAAAAATACATTATCAAGAAAAAGTCCTTTATTCCGTGTGATTTGTCGTGAATGAAAGAAAAATAATTCCATGGGAAAGTGCATACATGTTTTAGGCGCATGCGTGTTAACTTGTAATCAGTTTAGTGTCAAAGTTTTTCCGCAATGAACTTGCATGGAAGGTGGTCTGGCAGACTTCAAAGTCTTGTTCGCGATGTTGCATGGGAGTTAGACGGGGGTTAGTGCGCTCGCTATGGTCAGCTTCAGAGCATCTGAAAGGCCGCTGTGAATTGTCTGCGACCGTATGTGAATATAAATAGCCCGTGCATGGGCTGTTTATATAGTCTTTGCATGCTTATTTGTTACTAGGGGAGTTTCTTGTCAAAGGAGTTACCTCTACCGGCGTCGGTGACCCATCAAAAGTTAAAGTTAAATTGCGATTAAATGCAAGCGGATGCCTTGCTATCCACAGTGCTAGCATGATTGAGAAATTGCCAACCCCTCCTGCTAGCCCTACAAAGGCTGATCCTATTGAAGCTACACCAGCCAGTGAAGTGGAACATTCTAAAGCAAAACCGGAAGAAGGCGTACGTTTGCAGCGAAATACTTGGTGTTGGTGTTGTTGAGTTCCCTTACTGCGTTTGTATATCTGTCAATATCTTAAACGTTGCTACAAATTTGCGAGTCAATTATGCAGCAGTTTTTTGTGGCGCATTGACTGCTGCTGTTCGTGTATTTCTTGAATCGAGAATAAAACTTCTTGTAGATTTTGTTGCGGAACTAATTTGCTTGATATTGAAGAAGCAGGGCGATGCAGTACCAGCTGGTTGTGTTTTACACTGTGTAGTTGATATTGCTTCCAGGTGGCGGGTGGGCAATCTATGGACACTTCTGAGAAATCCAGTGAGCAGCCTATTGGTTGCAGCGCAAGTTCGAAGAAAGTGAAAAAACACACTCGTGCTGTTGACCTAGAGGTAGCAACCATTCAAGATACCTGGACGGATCAGCAAGTGAACAGCATGATTGAACTGGAAAACGGTTTTCTAGTACAAATAAAGCTCGTCGCTGACATAGCGAATGCTAGGAACTCTTTGGAGGAGTATATTTACGCTATGCGTGACAAGCTTTGTGGTCTGTATGTAGATTTTATGCAGGATAGTGACCGCGAAGGGTACCTGTCTTTGCTTAACGAAACTGAGGAGTGGCTGTACGAGAACGGGGATTCACTTGCAAAGCAGGCTTTTATTGACAAATTGTCGGAGCTTAAGGTGAATTCCTTAGTGACTTTAGGCTACTTCTAACCTTTCTTTGGGCTTTTTTATTCGTTGTTGTTAGCACTTTCTTGTTTCCATATTAGGATATCTTATGATGCTTTTTATTGCTTGCATACTTCATTTTCTCGTTAAGCATTAAGTTAAGTGGTGATTCGTACGTTACGTATTGACGCAACGGATCTCTTATTCCATTGTATCGCAGATTTCCATGTGCGGGCAATAGTTGTAGTAGTTGTATTAATATCTTAATTTACGGGCTTTTCCTGAGAAAACTTTTCCCTGCTCCAATTCGCGCGGCTAGTTTGGGTGTTGTGACGTTAGTCTGGCCAGTCAGTGTATATTCTTTCGTATTTGTCTCCATTCCAGAGAATTGGAAACCCGGTTGAAGACAGATTCACTAACCACCACGAGCTTCCTATCGCCTTCGAAGAATTTGGTGCATCGATGATCCATTATAAAAAGGTTCTTGATATGTATGCCAACAAGCACGACATGTATGAGCATATTGAACAAGTTGATATGGATAAAGTTGTTAACAAAGTTGATGAAAAGTTTAAGTGGCTGAACGAAAAGATGAATGCTTATAGCAAACTAAAGAAATTCGAATCTCCTAACATTTCTCCTTCGCAAGTTCAAACTGAGCGGAAAGTGAGTATATGTACGCTGATCTATATCGTCCTTAAATAAAGGTGAATTAGCCTTTTCAGGTACTTCTGTAACATATGGCTGCTTTGGCTTTGACTTCCCGAGTCTAGTTATTTTCGTATCCTTCCTGTGCCTAGTTATTTTCATAGCATTTCTGCGCTTAGCTATCTTCTCAGCTATTGATTTGAGTTCTCTCGATCTTAGCTCATGGAGGCTTTCTGTAATCCTATTATAAACAAGCCAAAGCCAAAGCCCGAGTCTCCAAAAGCCCCTTCAAAAAATGAAGCGCCTGCAAGAGAGGAAGCCAGTCATAGCCAAGGTAATGCTTTCACGAACGACGTTCCTTCTGAGCCAGCGCCAAAAACATTCCAGGCATCGAGTACTGTCCCTAATAAGGATAACCTGGACATGGACGTGGACTAGTTTCGGTTTCCGTTGCCGTTCTTTTCTACGCCTCGGCGTTCAATACATGTTGAAAGAAGGGCCAGGAAAATGCTTTTTTTTTTTGTTTTCCGTAAGCTGTGATATTTACAAGTTGATAATTACGAGCATATGGCTGTTTCTTAAACCGTGAAAAACGTAAGGAATGGTGTTGTCGTTAACATTGTGTGGCTTGGATGTTGAAAATCTAAGTAGTCTGTAGAGGGGGACTTTTTGATGCACGTCTATACCTTATGATTGAGTACCTTGTAGCACTTGCGTCCAGTAGTGGCTGTTGGCAGTAGACTTCGCTTGACACAAGCTAGTATAAACAATTTGCTCGTTCATAAAACTAAGGGTCTTCGTCTCAAAACTCATTCTCGTTTGAAACAGGAAACTTCGAGAAATATCTAGAACACGTTTATCTATTACAAACCACTTCTAAGCAATTTTTAATGAGCAAAAAGAAAAAGGAAACGGTTAGAAACTTTGATTAACTTTGCGAAGATTTTGAAAAAATCGCCAATGCCTCTAAACCGAAAAGGGAAGCGCTGGTGGCAACCGCAATGAAGCGAGATGCGATTTGTCATTTAAAAGTTTGCAACCAAGTGAGAACCACTCCAGAAATTTACTTGCTTAAATGTAATTGCAAATATAATTGCTCGTTTATAGGTATTTATGCATTTCATAGACTTGCTCCGCGTGATCGTGATATTTAGACCTATTATGAATTTAGTCTACAAGGCAGTGACAGTGCACGCTGCGACTGCATCCACGCTGCGTTCTTCATCTTGCCGCTTAACACCTGTAAGGTTTCACAATGCATGTGAATGTTTCCGGAGAAAGTGACACGTCCCCAAATTGCGAAAAGGGATGACACTGCGTGCGCTCAATTATCG
The DNA here is from genome assembly GCA_003687565.2 of Craspedacusta sowerbii. NCBI lineage: Eukaryota > Metazoa > Cnidaria > Hydrozoa > Limnomedusae > Olindiidae > Craspedacusta > Craspedacusta sowerbii. The sequence goes on from QQSS02222608.1 coordinate 21,414, forward strand.
GGATCATCGCGAACGACCAATCTGATTGGCTTGGGTAATCGCGAGCAATAGTTGGGGCTCAAAGTCGCCGGAAAGCCATAAACAAAATAGCAGTCGACATTGGAAAGGGTGCTTAAAGTTCGTATTCTGGAACTGCGCAATGGTGCTTTAAAATTCGTATTCTGGACAGAAATTGTTATCTGTTTGCGAGATACGAGCGCCAGTTAGTGTTCTATTAGGTTTAGCCGTTATGAGCATTAGCCATTCTGATAATGAACAGGTTGGTAGACAACTGATTTCAAGAATGCACTAACTAGCCATTTCATAACATTCTTCCTCGAAGAACGCCTTGTTGAATATTAGTAACCAAGTTATTTTTGCCAATTATAGAAGTGCTATCAAATCTTGCCTTTCTATGGTAAAGTCCTGAAACTTGGTATTGGCGATAAAGTTTGAGAAGTGAATCAGTAAGCCTAACTTTAAAAAATTTGCAAAATTTGTAGGGCTGCGCACTCACAATATGAGGTGGGTAAAAGGATGATTTTAGTAGCTATTTTTATGCTAAGTGCATGGTATATGGCTTTTAACTAGGAAGAACGTCTCCAAAGTTATTAACAAATAAATTATGGGAATTTTTTGATCTTCATAAATCTTTCAAAGCGATTATGGAGACTTTGGTTTGATTTTACTCAGATTGTTTAAGATTTTTTTAATTAGAAAGTTGAGTGATAATTATTAATTCATAGTTTTGGTGGACAATTAGTTATTTTTAAGAGGGTTTAACGTTTACATCTTGACATTGGCAATCTTTTATGTTGCATTATGTTCTTTTCGCACGCGGCAACCATGTTTCAACTCGTCCCGGTTTTGGGGAGTTGAAACACTTTTTAGAACAGTTTTCATATACATGGTTGGTACGAATGAGTACTTATATGTTGGATTCCCTAGCAGTTGTTGTGACCGTAGTAACATGATCACGTTAACTTTGCGGTCTCGGTTTCCAATATTGTAATTATTGCAAAAACCTGGAAAGTGTTTTAACTAGCCCCATTCTTCCCTAGTCGGTCAAGGGCAAACATCATTTTATA
>QQSS02222609.1:0-10686 GCA_003687565.2 Craspedacusta sowerbii
AAAGGCACTTATGAACTTTCGGCGTGGTTTCGTTTTCGGCCGAAAGTAAAAATTCACTTTCGGTCGGACTCTACTCGTAATGGTGTTATTGGAATTTGCACCGCGCGAGGTTTGTATTGGTAGTAGGAGTATGCTATCTCAGATAGGGGACACTCTCCATCCTATTAGACCCGTGCTAACGAGGGTGTCTCCTTCTTCAGAAAATGCATTTGTTGCGATTTACACGCGTATTCATGACTGCACGGCGACTATGGAGTTGATTACTTATGTAACTGTTGCTGTTTGTTGTAGGCACTCCATTTACTTTGTCCAAGTGTTGAATAACTTAATTATATCTTGACTTTGTTATAAAAAGGGAATCTAAATAGAGAACAGAAGTAGAAGTTCAACGAACAGAATACGATCCCTCCAGGAGGTCTTCTTAGTCAACAACGGAATATACTGCTCTACTCACAACCGTTTACTTTTTCATGTGATGTCTCCTTGTGAATCACGTACTTTCGCGAGTGTGTAAAAACTGTCAAGTTCCGATCTATTGAAAATGACTCACTTCGCATGTACTCACTTCGTCAAATGCAAAACCCAAAACTTCACCTCCCACATCCCGTACCAGCGAGCCTTTTCATTACCTTCGCCGAACTTTCCCAACAACCACACAACTTATTTCCTAGCAGAATATCCAGGGAACGAATTATGTAATTCTATCCCACGTACTGGGAACATGGAGTTATTACATACGTTAGTAGGATCACCTCAATGGGATGAAATCCCACCCACGAGGGATTGAACTGAAGACATTGTCTGGACGTTACAGAACAGTTCGTTGTTACGCGTATGGTTATGAAGTTCCATGATCCTGTTCACTTATATCAAAAATTATCACATAGGATAGGTCGTGATAGGTACAACTTAGTGACACGGTCTACAATTTGTAACACACGCAAATGTATATCTCGTCTATATCATAAATTTTATGAATATCCTTTATATGTGAAAATCCTCTATCGAAAGGCTCCAAACAGAAGGGATGGAGCTTACCTCGCAGGCGTGCTCCGCTAGATATCATAGGAACTTTCTAATTTCGAAATTTCTAACGTCCCATCGCAATCAAGCTTCTCATCCGACAGTCGCCACACTATGCCAACTTGGCGTGCGTGAAAGGTACCGGTCGTTAGGCATGGCAAACCTTTCGCGCGTATGATCGATGATCTTAACCTGGCGATCATTTAGAAAGAAAGCAGCTCGCTAGTAAACGCCTTTCGCCAGTGCCGACGAAGGTGAGATGCGATGAACATGTTGCTCGGAAAACCAATACTCAAACATATTGCTCCCGTAGAATTTAATTCTAATATCGCATCGTATAGAACGGAAAGCATCCTATTCAAAATTTGCGAAGATTTTCTGAAACTTTGCTTGTCCGCTTTTATACCGATCGGAATTGGTTCTCATGCTTATACTCTTCAGGTTTGGAAAAGGACTCTACGTTATGTTTCATTCGTGGCTAAAAGGTTTGAGATCGAATAACTAGACCAACTTTGCATTCCCACAACAAAGTATTCTGGACCTTGAGTTCAATCTGAATCATTTAACATCACGTCAGGTCTGAGTTAGCTTGTCCAATAAGCTCTGGCTGCTAACAGCAAGACACATCAAGAATATAAGTAACGTAAGCCTAGCGTTTCATGTTAGCACGCAATGGTCAGAGAAATTATCAAAACACGAAGAATGATTTTCTTGAGGTATAATCCCATTCATCTAATTAACTCTCTGGTACATTACTGAGAGCTAGTTGCTTAAAGTTTTGGAAGCAACATTGTAAGCTTCTATTAATTTCCAAAGCAGCGTTCATGCACGACTTAACTATACTTAAAAAGGATTGTCCAAATTTGACTATCCAGGGACAATCATACCCTTTCAAGCTATTTCATCCTATACAACTGATATGGGTCTTAATGCTTCATGTGTACTTTATAACTTGGATATCAGAGGAAAGTTGAGGTATCCGGCTGGCAAGTAATCTCCTGCAAAATTTTAAACCGCTAAATGAACAACGAGAAAACCATTACGATGACCATGAACGCGGAGTCGGTATCCTGCTGAGCAAGCAGTCAGCGAATGCGCTCGTTGGACGGAAGCCTGGCAACTGGTAATGCACCTTCATCTGATTTCATTCCGTCTGTGTCAAAGTAAACGTCATCGAATTGTGTCCCCTCACTGAAACAGCAAGGACGAATGATATGACAAGCTCGAGGACGTAGTCAGAAAAGTTTCAAACAGTCAATGCGAGCAGCAGATTAGAGAACTCAACGCAGAACTTCTACTGAGCCCGGAAAGACAGGGTTTCGCAGTTGTTGTTGGATCAAAAGACCATGCCAGATCATGAAAATGACATTGAGCCTTCTGCAGCATCAACGTTTTGCAAGCGAATGATATTATATGTATGATTGTATTTACCAGAACGGAGGCTCGTCTTTAGCAACATGACGATGACAATCTTCCGACACCCTCACTACAGGTGTTGCGCAGCTTGAACAAGTGAAATAATCTGACCTATGTCAGAAGAGTCTGCAAATCAAGGCAAACTTCAGGTGCTTCTCTCATTGTGTGTGTAAAATTTAAACGCAAATTCAGATTTTGGTAGCATTCTCAATCCGATTAGCTTTGAAGCTGCAGAGGATGCCTCCGTCTTCAGAAAAAGCACGAACGTTTTCAGTTTTCAATTCGAGTTCATTCTTCTTTTTTTTTTAATTTTTTCTGTTCGATGCTGTATGAATGGCGTTTCTGGAGAATAATAAGTCTTTTTTTTGTTCTTATTGTTGTCGTTGCTGTTGTTGTTGTTGTTTGACACCTACGTCTTCGTATGCCGATTGGCAGGAGTTATGTCAAACTGGTTGTGGTCATGTTAAGCTTTGTAACCAGGTTCTCCGTAGCAACAGCACTCTGGTAAACGTGATGCTAGAAGAAGTACTTCGTCTAATATTGATATTCCGCGTTACTGAAATGCAGAGGGCACATTGTTGCCTTCATTGCCAGCCCATTTCTTGCAAGCTTTGCTTCCAAGCAGACTCGCCCAATCGAACAATTCGCTTCGAATGCTGCGTTCAGCTGCAAGGGTCGTGGGCATTTATTTAGTTGAGTATTTGTTTTAAGAGTACTTTATGCTGATTGGATTTAAGCTTCAACCTCATAAGAGAAACACGTTAATTTTTAAGGTTTGCGCGAGATCAACTGCTTTTTCGATATGAGCCACCTTTGCTTGCATAAAATTGGCGTAAATGATGGCGTAAATGACGATGATGACGGGCTTTCTGAGGTAGATTTTCAGATATATTAATTTCCAGAATTTTTTGAGTGCTTTCGAGAGGGTGCTTTCGAGCGGTATTCCAACGGTTGGCTAGCTGACATTCCTCAAGCAACATCTAAATAGCTCCATTGTACCTGCGAAAGCCTGTGGTAGAGCTTGCTGACCTTGCGGGGTGGGGACGGCTGCACACACAACGATCCATGGCGGTACGTCACGAAAATTATGGTCTGCAAACTACACGCATGAAACTCCAATGATCTCTTAGTTAACAGCTTTGAAGTAGTTGATTGCTATAAGGTTGCAGGTACTTCCGCCTGTGTGCTGAGTTTCGGATCACGGATCAGTCGTGTACAGCCGTCTAAAAAATATTACTTACGGGATCAATGGAGTTTCATGCGAGTTTGCAGACCAGAATTCTCGTGACGTCACGCCATGGATCGTTGTGTGTACAGCCGTCCCCATGCGGGGTTGTTGTTGTTGGTGGTAGTGCTGTTATGAAATGACTCGGAGGGCAGAGATTGCAAGGTGCACGTGACATCGCAGAGATTTCCTGACAATGTCTCAGCCAGGCGTTGCTAGCGAGAGGTTTTGCATACGCCTTTGACCGAAAATGCTGAGTTTGGAAGATTTTTGAGTTTGTGTATTTCTGACATGTGCTGTGTACAGCTTTCAAGACAGCGGTCGCATGGGCAGATTCTTTCAAGCTTGTTCTAGAAGTTGATTTCAGAAATTTATGTTGTAGCGATTTCAAGAAGGTTGTAGCGGCACTGCAGCTGCGATAATCAGAGGAAAAACAACTCTTTTTCAGTATGAACTTAAACTTTCCGATTTTAGCAGGATATTTATAAGAAAAAAGCGTGAACATAGCAGTTATTTGAAAACTTACTAAATTACTTCACATTGTAGATACAGGATGTTCCCAATAGACGATTTTATGATCAGCGTACGTTCCTTTTCTAAGCTGGTTTGTTGTGTTCCAGAAACTAACTAAGGATTTCACTAAGGATTTCCTAGTATATTAGGCTAATCAAACTTTGCTTGGAATAGCAATATTTCTCCACATGTGGAAATGGTTGGGGTACCCTAATAATGTGTATGATATGTGTTGTATTTCTAGTAAACTGCTACTAACGTAGGTCGCTAACAGAAGACAAAATACTCTTCTTTTGTTGAGTAATATAATCTCCAAAACTAGCACTCAGCAATAACACGCAATAAGTACCAAGCTCACTCAGAACTGTCCTCTCTCTCTCTCTCTGCTCACCCAATCCCCTTAATCTGCTCCTCTCTGTACAATCCTTTCAAAGCGGCAGTTAAAAGAGCAATGCTGAAAGCTGGAAGGAACAATAGAAATTAAGTGCTTCTCCCTGGCACTGATCTCACTGATAATAATGTAGGGGCACAAGAATATGTGTACATGATGTGTTGGTGGAATATACACACATCTTTATTTGTGTGTGTGTTATATAATCATTTGGGGCTGCTATTTTGTACGGTGATTCCAGGTATAGATTTGCATGAATTTAGTTCATAGCACAAGATGCGGGAACACATGAGCTAAAGAGGTGGACTTTCTTTGCTCAAGGGATCATTAAACAATGCCTATATTTTATGCTATTATTTCAAGGGGTGCCACTGTGCTGGCTAAGTATGCCTCCTGCGCTGGCAACTTTCAGGAAATTGCTGAGCATATATTGAGCAAGATTACATCGGACGAAGGGAAAATGACTTATACACAGCCAGGGTAGGAAGATTTTGTGTCAGATTTTTCTAGAATGTTTGTTGTTAAAATGTTCTTCAAGCTTCATATAGTTAATTTTGTGGGAGGGAGTTGTGAACCAATAATAAATTGTATAGTTAAGTTAAATATGTGTTGACGGAACATGTGACTTTAAACGCTTTTGGTTAGCATGCTACCAATAAGTTTGTCTTCAACTCTTAGGTATTTAGAAAATTAAACCTGGAGGAAGACTACTTCATGACAGCTATGTGACTTCTTAATTTTAGATCTCCAAATCATGGCTTGGACTTTTCTAACAGAAAAATTGATGCATAAACACTACTGGGAACCTTAGAAGGTCTTAGAAACTTCTAGAAACTTCTAGAAACTGACAGTTTCCTGAGTCTTTTCTTGGGGAAAATGGCATTGCAGACAGTTTTTGAATCAATCCATTAATATATGTAATAGCTTACCTTGTAAAATAGAAATTGTAAATGAGAATTATTAAGTTGTTTGAAATAACCTCATCCTATAAGAGGCATGAGTTCAAGTAAATTCTATTGGCCTCTCTCAATATTGTGTCCACAATATTGTGGTTGATTTCCATCTTGCAATTATTTTCGAATTTTTGAATTTGCAAAAAGTTTTGATTGGTAATCATGATCTTTTTTTAGCTTTTGCTTACTTCTTATTTAGTTTGACTTTTGCTGTATTTACTTTTGGTCGTACTTTTGGAAGCTTAACTTGCAAATTAAGTGATTGTCGGCAGTGCTATTGTATTTGGTCATTCGTTTGTCTAATTTGTTTAGGTACCTATTTCATTACATTGCTGAAGGTGGCATTACTTTTCTCTGCATTACTGATGATGTAAGCAGGTCCTTCTAATTTCTGTTGGGAGTGTGATTCTGGAATGATTGTCAATTCTAATACTCATTGATAGATTGAACAGCATTGTCAAGTGTTTAAATATGAAATCATCCTCATGCTCATATGCCATAGGTCATATTTTTAGAAGTTTTGTTGCTTACTTTGTGCTCCTTACTTAACAAAAACAACATAAGTGAACTTTTGCATGTTCAGGACATGTTTGGTGTAGCCTTTCGTCGTGTTAACTACTCTTGCCTTTCAACAGAGCTCGTAGTTGCTCTTGTTAGACAGATGTCAATGATTGCACAACATGCAAATCAATGCTCTGATGCTTCACTTAGACAGCTGCTACTTAGAAACGCACGAATAGCAACAAGGGTAGACAAGAAAAAGATAGAACTACATGGAAATAGTTTAAGGCTAATCTTGAGAACTTAAGGTCTATAACTTGAGTATTTAGATTGGTTTTAAGCCGCTGAATATTTAACACTACCTTTATTTTTTTTTTGGAGGTTATTTTCAGCACAAAATAAAACAGAAAACACTCTATAGCATAACTTCTTATAATTACTATCCTTATGATGCTTCTAAGCATGTTACAGTTAGTTTTTTTTCCCTGTATGATCCTGGGCGCCTGTTGGATGTCAGGACAAATTACTTTATAAAAGAGAAATAATTTAATGCTATTGCTTATAAATTTTTTCTGGAAGCTAGTTAGGATGCCAGTTATCTTGAACTGCCGTCTGATGGGTTTTCACATTGTTGTTACTGCTCCTTCAAAGTTAGGCTTATCTAAATCTTACTTAAACCACATTTAAATGATCAATAGTTCCTGGTGTGGATGTTATAATTAATAATTCACACTAAAAGGTCGGAAAAGTTAACTGCAGTCAAATCTGTACCCTTTTTGTGATTTGGCATTAAAGCAAAATGACTCGTCACATACTAGTGATAAAGAAATATTGAAGAATGATACTATTCCACGTAAGAAATTTAACTAGACTGACTAACTTGCTCAATCATGTTCTGCATATATTATCAGCGCTTGCTCCATCATGTTCTGCATGTAATGTCACCGCTTGCTCGATAATGCTCTGCATATATTATCAGCGCCTTCTTCTATCATGTTCTGCATGTAATATCAGCGCTTGCTCGATCGTGCTTTGCATGTATTATCAGCGCTTGCTCGATCATGCTCTGCATATATTATCAGCATTTCTCGATCATGTTCTGCATATGTTATCAGCGCTTGCTCCATCATGCTCTGCATATAATATCTGCCTTTCTCGATCATGCTCTGCATATATTATCAGCATTTCTTGATCATGTACTGCATATATTATCAGCGCTTGCTCCAACATGTTCTGCATATAATATCAGCGCTTGCTCCATCATGCTCTGCATATAGTATCAGCGCTTGCTTGATCGTGCTTTGCATATATTATCAGCGCTTGCATACTTGTGGCAATGCTATTTGCGCGCGCAATACAAAACCAGGTCTGCTATCCCGACAGCCTAGTACAATCAATTCATGAATGCTTAGCAACGATAATGTCTACAGAGGTGATGCCGGCAATTAGGTTGACATTTCTGGTACCTCACCAATGTTCGTTAACATAATCCCTTTGATCTGCATATGTTATCAGCATTTCTCGATCATGTACTGCATATATTATCAGCGCTTGCTCCATCATGCTCTGCATATAATATCAGCCTTTCTCGATCATGCTCTGCATATATTATCAGCATTTCTCGATCATGTACTGCATATATTATCAGCGCTTGCTCCAACATGTTCTGCATATATTATCAGCGCTTGCTCGATCGTGCTTTGCATATATTATCAGCGCTTGCTCGATCATGCTCTGCATATAATATCAGCGCTTGCTCCATCATGCTCTGCATATAGTATCAGCGCTTGCTCGATCGTGCTTTGCATATATTATCAGCGCTTGCTCGATCATGTTCTGCATATATTATCAGCTCTTGCTGGATCGTTCTTTGCATATCCTCTCAGCATTTCTCGATCATGTTCTGAATATATTATCGGCGCTTGCTCCATCATGTTCTGCATATATTATCAGCGCTTGCTTGATCGTGCTTTGCATATATTATCAGCGCTTGGTCGATCATGTTCTGCATATATTATCAGCGCTTGCTCGATCATGTTCTGCATATATTATCAGCGCTTGCTCGATCGTGCTTTGCATATATTATCAGCGCTTGCTCCAACATGTTCTGCATATATTATCAGCGCTTGCTCCAACATGTTCTGCATATATTATCAGCGCTTGCTCGATCATGTACTGCATATATTATCAGCGCTTGCTCAATCGTGCTTTGCATATATTATCAGCGCTTGCTCGATCGTGCTTTGCATATATTATCAGCGCTTGCTCGATCGTGCTTTGCATATATTGTCAGCGCTTGCTCCAACATGTTCTGCATATATTATCAGCGTTTGCTCGATCATGTTCTGCATATATTATCAGCGCTTGCTGGATCGTGCTTTGCATATATTATCAGCGCTTGCTCGATTTCTGTAAAGGCTTTTTTACTTACATGCCTCCTTTTCATTCAACTAAGAAAGAATGTTTACTTTTGTAAGTTACATTACACAAGCAAGTTATGGATTTAAGTTTGTATTCTCCAAGTAATTGTCATCTCTTCGTCCTCTTGAGCGAAACTGTTGAAATCACAGTGAGCACAATTCATGAAAATAACCCTGTTTTTCGCATTCTTAAACAACAAATGGGGTAGGTGCTTTTCTTTGCTAATGTCGTTCTTTTTTTGCTTCTGCTTGGATGCCTTTCGAATAATTTCTTTTCAGGTGTTTGAAAGATTAAAAGCCTTTATATTTCTTGCTGAAGTTCAAAAGAGGTATGTTCTGAAATTCTTAAAGTTCAAGGCAATAGCCAAAACGGTATGTGTTGGAAGTAAGAAGCTTTTGATTTCAGTGATAGCTATATCAGTCAATCTAAATGATGTAATCTAGTTTCGTAAAAATGCGAGTTGTTTTTCTGATTTGCGACCAACTTGAATAATATCTATATAAAGCGGGTCTGAATTCGATTGGCATTATCGTATCGTTTTTAAAATTAGGTTTGTAAAGACCTATGGAAACCGTGCTCTGACCGCTTTGCCGTACGCTATGCAAAGTGAATTCTCGAGAGTTCTTGCCGCCGAAATGGTAAGGACGGTGTGATAAATCTTCGTTTGTGAGTTGCGTTTTGTTCAGGCTTTCTTCTTTGGAAGATTTTCTAGCCTGCTTTTGTCAAGATGGCTACTGGATGGCTGCTAAAACTTAAGATTTTTTGACGAACTTGGAATTGAGATGGTCGCTGTTTCGTCGCCTGTTTAGAGACACTATTCGGATCCGCTTGTTTCGAAACCGGATAACATGAAGAAAATTGAAGAAGAAATCGAGCAGATCAAAGGGATTATGTTAACGAACATTGGTGAGGTACCAGAAATGTCAACCTAATTGCCGGCATCACCTCCGTAGACATTATCGTTGCTAAGCATTCATGAATTGATTGTACTAGGCTGTCGGGATAGCAGACCTGGTTTTGTATTGCGCGCACAAATAGCATTGCCGCAAGTATGCAGCCATTTTGAAGAAGACGCTACTCTAACGACTGCGGGCCCGGGTAAAGCTGGAGAGTTTCGTGTTCGCTAGCAATAATCTGTCAAGCGCCTGCTCAGTCTAAATGGCTCTAGTGATCATCGAACGCCAACTACCGCGACAAGGCGTCTTTGACTATGCGGCTTTTATGGCGATAGAGCGTGTATGGCGATGGGGCGTTTGTTGAATTGTATAATCCAATGTTTAACTGAAGCGATAAAGTGAAGGGAAGGACGCTGTGTTTATTTGTGCTAGTTTATTAGGTTCTCCTGCTTGCATGGGGGTTTCGTCCTGAAACATTGTGGTTCAGAAAAGAAAAATGTAAAAGTGCTTGCTCTGGTACTTAGGCAGGGTGCCGCCACAGTATTCTAGAAAATCCTATTCGCTTTTAATAAGAATTTTGCGTGGGTTTGTCAATTAGCGTAATGTAGAAATAGTCTTATTCTTCTATGTTATTTAGAAAGCGTCTCCAAGAGAGGCGAAAACCTCGAACTTCTTGTGAACAAAGCAGATACTCTGAATGCCAAGGTTAGAAAATCGCTGTAGCGTATTTTTACGTTAGTTTTATCAGGATTACTGCAATTGCATTTATATTTGAAGTTGGACTAATCTCCTCCACAGAAAAAAAAAACGGGCAGGCAGGCAGATTTACATATTTTCAGATGGACGGGTTGATAAAATATACATGCGAGATGAATGTGTTCTAGTACTTAATTTAAGTGTGCTTTGCATATTTTCTTCTAGTCGCTCACGTTTAAAAAGACAAGTAAAGGCCTGGCACGGGCGATGTTCATGAAGAATCTGAAGATGATCATTATCATCGGCCTCGTTGTCTTTGTAAGTTGAAGTTGATGAGACATTGTGACTATGTACTTGTTTACTTGCAATATTAATTGTGTTGTAGCCACTGTCCAATTCATGTAGCTTCTCCTTGATATGCATGTATGAAAGTGCATTTCTTATCCTTTTTATTCATAGATTTTAATACTTATCATCGTGTTTGCTTCTTGCGGCACAGACTGGAGCTCCTGTGGGAAAGGCTCATCCAAGAAATCCTAAGCCGTTGAAGTCTAGCAAGTCCTTTCCTCCTTATGTAAATTAGCACGAAATTTTTCCACGCATATATACATACATACATATATACATATACATATATATATATGTATATAT
>QQSS02222620.1:0-10684 GCA_003687565.2 Craspedacusta sowerbii
AACTGCCATGTCTATTGCAAGCCGAACAGACTCACCGTGCCTCCATAGCCTAAGGTAGCTACAAGGGTTGTCTGTCTGTAAGTAGTCACTTTGAGTGCATTTAGGCGTGCCTGTATGAACTTGGGACGACCGACCCGTAAGATGGAACGCGGGCGCGTGTTCGTGCTCGCATATGCTTGCGGGACCGAGAGAGAGCAGGGCGAATGTGGAGAATTATTGCGTTATGTGCAGTATGGATTTTGAAAGACTGCTTCCCTCAATAGAACACAGTCTCGACTCGGATAGAAAACACGTTCTGTTTGCCAACGAGAGCTCCCTCTTCCACCCTGCTCCATCGACTACTTCACCGACAACTCCTCTCTTACAATAAACTTTTAGATAATAAACCGTAACGTTGAGCAAGCATTTTTCTACCGATAAATTGCATAACCATAGCCATGATAACTAGCAGGAAGCCATTATCATTATACCCCACGCGCAAGCATAAACCGTAAAACTGAGCCGTTACAGACAAATTAAATACAAACAAAGCCACCTATGATAAACACCACCCAGAAGCACATTTTCTATTGGCATCGAAGAAAATCGTCCTCACAACATATTCGGAAGGATGATACCCAAATGACAATTATGATAATACATGATAATTAGGCATGGCACACTCAACCCTTACAGTGTATAATACACAGTGGATGCTATGTATTAGGCGTATGGGATGCCATTCCCGTACAATATATAATAAACCCGTCAATCAAACGCGATAATCATGAAATATTAATTGAGAAACTCAAGTACGTTGGATTAGAAGAAGCAATGAGCAAATGGTTCCAGTCATACCTTTTTGATAACACACAAGTGATTTCAGCCCTAGGAAATCCCAGTCAAGAAGAGTTAACCATAGGTGACCGCAAGACTCTGTACTAGGGCCTCTCCTGTTTCAATTTTATATTATGACCTACATGTGTTTAATGCTCATTCTAGTGTTAACAATTTAGCAGACTCATTTAGCAAATCTCTTTTGCATTGAGAACACCTATAAAAAAAACTTCGCAAAGTCTTAAATCATAGGTTCCTACAACAATTGTTTAGCTAACAGAATAACTCTTAATGAGACTAAAACTGATAAAATAACATTCCAAAAACCTAATGGTAAAATGAATGGGAAACTAAAAAGTAAGTTAAATGGCCATAAAATTGATCCTTCTAAACACATTAAATACCTTGATACATACATCGATAAGCATATGCACGGAGAGACCACTTGCAGTATAGAACTACCTAAACTACAAAAAGCGAACCGCCTGCCTCGTGTGCCTCACCATCTGCCTTCTACAAAAATTGATGAACATCTATCACTCCGTCGTTTCATGGCACCTACATTACGCCTGTCAAGTGTGGGGCCAGCAACCCAACAAGAACTTTAACAAACTAGTAACACAGCACTACAATGCTATGCGTATCATTACATTTTTTGACTTCCAAGGGCCTGTTTTTTAAAATACTATGATAACACCAAATACGGTAATACTAGATGCCCACAAATCTCGTACCGATTCCGATAGATCTTATAGCCCTTCTAGGGAGACGTTTTAAAGGTCGTCTCAATATCTCAAAATACTTGATTGAACAAAATTAATTTGGCTGCAAAATCTAGAATGAAAGGTTTCAGATATTGTTATGGTTAGGGTGTCTGTAATATCCCATTATTCCATCTATTAGATATCGTTCTTGTGATTTTTAAGGCATGCATCAAGATATACCTAACCATACTTGGAAGAACTAATTGGTCGGAAAGAAGGACTAGAGGTAAAAGACTTAGGAATTTTAGAGAATCCATACAACCGAGCAGGAAAGAAACCACGAGGATAAATCACTTGTAAACGTCATCATCAATAAAATTTACATTTCGATTTTTCAGTGTCCGTACGAACCGCTGCAGCGCCGATTCCCGCTTCTGTGTTGGGTCTGCAGAAGTTTTTTAAACTTCGAAACATCCTCAAGAAGTTTATTCATCTTCTTTGCGTCATCACACTGATTCAGAACGACATAACCATTTCCCTTGCCAGGGCGAGTGATGATGATGTTCTTGTTCTTTCTTAGTCTTTTTTAAATCGCATGCTTCTTTAACGTGCTTGAGGAACGTTTATATGACGATACATGTGTATTCGCTAGATGAGTAAGGTGAGCCTGTACATCGCCAATCCTTGAACTGTCTATCAGGTTCCCCCTGAGATGGCGACTCAGAAGTTCAAAGCTTGTAAACACATCTGTTTTGTGAATTTTTTTAGGTGAAGCGCATAATTTAAGTCATACATTAACATTTCACACTCATCATTAGTTAGTTTGTAAGAAGAGAATTTTGTTATAGCATCTTTTGAAGACGCTGAAGTGGCATCATACCAGTAAGCTTTGAAAGTTTGTTGTCGTGTATTCCCCCTATTCCCTTTCAGTGACTATCACATTTGTTCGAATGGCGCAAAACAAAACACACCATTCAATACTTGATAAGATGTTCCCTACCTCCTTCTTGACAACTACTATTATTTAGGAGTTGATTCTTCGCAGTTCGCTGGTACGTTTTCAGAGTGCAAAACGCCAAAACCTTCGGATAAACAATGAAAGCGAGGCAACTCTTCAAAACTTGACATCATGTTCCGCTTTACGAAGCTTGATATGCAATTATTTATTCTTGATCTATTTTAAATTATCAACTGGCTAAGTTCTTATATTTACATACCGATAAGTATTTAAAATTGACAATTCATGGCCCACATTTCTTGTGGATATAATGAACGTTACTAACATTCTCATTAAGAACCAGTTTCTGGAATTCCTAAGCAGATGCATTAAATCAGATTTACATGCTAAATTGGATCCACAAGAGCAACAACGTAAAGGTGAGAATGCGTGCCAGATACGCTATTTCAAACTCCCATACTTGGGTTTCATTTCCAAAGTCACAAACCGGAAAATTCATGGAATAAAAATACTTATTGTTAGGGCACTGAAATAAAGCTCATTTTACTTCTTTTAAAACTGCCATTTTTCTCTAGCAAGAAAGATTGCGTTCCTCGATCTGGAGTTGTATACAAATTTTCTTGTGCAGGTTGTACTGCCTGTTAAATTGGAGAAACCTCCAGGTTATTAACAACTCGGTCGATGAGCACCTAGGTAAGAACAAAATCTCTCATGTGTGGAAGCACTTGCAAGATTGTAAACTTGCGTGCTCAAAAACGTGATTTTCTGTCTTAGATCACGCGGCCACGGACGTCCAGAAGAGAGGTTGAAGGAGGCGATGAGTATTCAGTGGTTAAAGCCGTCCTTAAACACTCAAGTTAACCATCTAACGTTATCTCTCTCTATCTAGATTCTAACTTCCTAATTTTATATCTCTTTCTCTCTCTTACTCTCTTCTCGCTTGCTCTTTTCCTATTACACGTGTGATGCTGCTACATTACGGTGTTTTGTTATTAGTGTACAATCGGTTTTTTCTTTCGTTGTTAATTGTCATTTAGTTCTATTCTCCAGTGGATTCAATGTTGATCGTGTCATTTGCATTTTTATACATTCAATATTGGAACGATTGGTGTGTTTGCGCTTCCTATTTATAAATAGTGTGCTGTGATGTAGTTTATGCTAGTTGAAAAGCAATTAATTGTAAAGTTTGGTATCGCCAAGAGCACCGAATACGGCACGGTGAGGCTAATACCACATGAGCACATAGAATCTGAAATCAGAGAGCTTTTTTGAGGAGTTTGTTCTATATAAAAGTTGGAGCGTTTTATGTGTGACGGTAATTTGAGCAGTGATCAAATTATGCCAGTGGCATCGAAACGTCTGTAAAAAAGTGAAAAGGTTCCCCCCCCCCCCACCTCTCTGTATTGGCACTGATTCTTTAACAATAAGAGAAATAAAGGAGAAATAAGCACCACGTACAATATCAACAATAGTGAGTAAATAAATACGTGCAATATAATCCACATTTGGATAAATGTGGATGTAATGAAAGGTAATGCAAAAATGCGGGCCCAGGAGATGCAAGATCCCTTGACGAATTTAACAAGTATTTGGAAACCATTATCAGCTTACAAGAGAAGGAAGAAGACTAGTATGTGGCTAAGAGTAGAGTGCACACATGTGTTCTTAATTTGATCTGCTTAAATTAATATTAATTCCATATCAAGAACTTCCTTCAGCAACTTAGGGCCGACATATCTCAGAGACCAATTGCCGAAATTTGTGGTGGATATCTTTGGAATTCGGAAAGTGTTTTAACTCCCTGTAACCTTTGTATTTGTGTTCAATGTGAATAGCCGTTGTAGGGGCGACGGTAAGTTGGCCTTGCTCCAGTCGTGCATGAATAAGTGTCCAGTCATCTCTATTACGTGTTCTATTTTCAATATACGCGTCTGTGCGAAACGGTTCGATGTTGGCTCATTATAGTCGGAAAACGCTTTTATCCTTATTGCTCTTTTTGCCTGTGATGAAGTCTTTATCCATCAACCTTGCGACCGAGTCCCAAAACAAGGTATCCAAAGGATATCTAATTTAGAAAAGGCTGAAATATAGATCTTTACGAGTGTTCGCAGGAACGAATTCGCGCATTGTTGCAAAAACATCCACTGATTAATTTAATTTTTTTGCAAGCTCTGTGATACGGTCTCAGCTAAGAGAGGAATCGATCAACAAGCCAAGGTAATTCGCATGGTTTGATAAAAAAATTTGCTTTCCTACGAAATTCTCGGTGAGCCATATTTCCATAAGTTTAGTGCGCTGCTTAGAAACGACGAGTTCTGTCTTTTATGTGTTTAGAGATAAGCAATTGGCGCAAAGCCAGTCAAAGACGTTTTCCAGTTCTCTGGACAGGCATATTAATATCATAATTAATATTTACGCAAAACTCCTAGCGACCATTGACTAAGTAAGATGTTTGTATCATCTGCAAAATGGCGAACTTCAGAAAGTGAGAGACAGTGCCTGAAATCGTTTATGTAAATTAAAAACAGCAATGGTCCTAGGACAGAACCTTGTGGCTCGCCATGTGGTATATCTAGGAGTACCTGAATCACTATTATCAATTGTCATCAATTGTTTACGATTTGCGAGAAAAGAACCTAACCAGTCGTTTACTTGAGCTCTTCTGCCATAATTTTCAAGCTTTTAAGAAGAATGCTGAGGTTTACGGTGTTAAATGCCTTTTTTAAATCGATAAATACACAACAGGAGAACTTACCGTCATCAAGATTAGATTTGACATTCTCAACTAGACTAACCAGAGCATGATTGCAGAGTGCTTTTTAAGGAATCCAAATTGCTTGTCATATATCATGTGGAAAGTTTCGAGGTATGAGTAGAGCCGATCATGCTTGGTTTTTTCGAAGATCTTGCTTATATCGGAGAGAAGGGAAAAGGAGATTTATCTTAAAATTGCCCGTAAAATTGACAAGCTTATCTTCTTCTGCTAAGATATTTAGTGTTTTCAACATGTACACTTCCATAAAGGCAGCTACTTTGGATGCTTGTATTTACACCCACAAACGATGTTCTCTGAAATCTGGCCTGTCCATTAAGGCCAGTAGCATAGCCGTACAGTCCTATTAAGCATGGCGGTCAATAGTTTGCAACAATATCCGCGAACTAAATGTCGTCTCACTCGCTCCCATCCTCTCTCTCTCTCTCACTCTCTCTCTCTCTCTCTCTCTCTCTCTCTCTCTCTTTCTGTCTCTCTATATGGATCTGCCTTTGGTGAGATTTTTTCCGATGTACTATAATGTGAAGTTATCTGTGTAACCCAATTGGACTTTGACGTTGGACGTTGATTAACCTATGCGATTAATTAAACGATGTCTTCCCTGAGCACAATCTCAAAACAATCTCTTGCGTATCAAAGTTTTAAATGATATTTTTGCTCCTGGCATTGGCTCGATATCTTTGGTTTATTAAAGAACGCATTTTAAGATGTATATGTGGCTATTGATATACGATCACCAATATATACGATTACGTACAATAAATTACCCATACAACACCGCTTCAAGTTACAATGCTTTTAGTTTGAATTTTATTCTGCGCCTGCCGAAGCGAATCGTGCATTTTATGCAGCTTTGTTGGTTTGGTATTGGTATGTTCTTTACCGCGTGGACGAAGTTTGCTTTTATGATGTTGACTTAGTTTGAAATTCCATATGTGTATGTTACCAAGAGTGCTCAACTATAATAAGAGCTCATTACAGTTGAGTACTCTTGTTCACATACACACTTGGTAACATACACACTCTCCTGCTCGTTAGCATGATTAATTGGCAACCTCTTGGCGCAACGCAGAGCTCGACTGCATGGTCGACTATATTTTAGTATGTATACGTCTCTGTGAAGAAGTATAAATGCGCTCTTAAGGTACATACTATATCGGCCTCGTGCTTAGTTCGCACGAAGTTTATGCATAAAATGAGTGCTTACTTTCAAACAAGGCCAGAAAAATAGAGAGAACCTTCCAATGGTCTCAATCTAGACCAGGAGCATGCTTGCTTATTTAACACGGTCTACTCGTGACGTCAAGCACTTACCAGTACATGCTGGCATGCATTTTAACCGATCGTGTCGACTTATTTCACAGTAAACGCTTTTTTATTCAATAATAAACTTCTTCAATGATATTTGCATGGGCGCTTAGATATATTTGCTTGGGTGCTTACCTGTAGAGAAACTTCTTACTGCACGTAGAATAATGAACATAGAACCGGCGCGAAGCACGCAAGTAGAACTTGTACTCGTAGTACAATATTATAGAAACTAAATTTTTTTGTATAAATAAGGCCCTTCAAGAAGAAAATCAGAGAACGTCCAAGCGGACTAGACTGCGTTCTGACTTCTTCTTCAAGATTTCAAGATTCAAGATTCAAGATTCAACTTTTCTGCTCCTATTACCACGAACACCATCTTCTTCCACCTTCTCTTCCTCTTCCTCTTCCTCTTACTATTCCACTTCCTCTTCCACTTCCTCATCCACTTGCTCTTCTACTTCGTCTTCCTCTTCCACTTCCTCTTCCTCTTACTATTCCACTTCCTCTTCCACTTCCTCATCCAATTGCTCTTCTACTTTGTCTTCCTCTTCCTCTTCCACTTCCTCTTCCACTTCCTCTTCCTCTTACTATTCCACTTCCTCTTCCACTTCCTCATCCAATTGCTCTTCTACTTTGTCTTCCTCTTCCTCTTCCACTTCCTCTTCCACTTCCTCTTCCTCTTCCTCTTCCGCCAGTCAAAATTATATTAATTGTTATAATTGAGTTTTGTTGTAAGTATTTTTGCCCCCGTGCATGTTCACGTTCTATTAAGAAAGTCTTGTGTTTGTTTAGTTCAGGTACATGCAAAAATTAATCAACCCGAGGGCTTCCAACAAGTGGGCGACTTTTTGGCTAACAGGTGTAAGCGTAGATAAAGAGGCAAGATTCAAATTATGCGAGATAGAAGTACAGCTAAAGGTTGAACAGCGACAGAGAACCCTCCATCTCAGTTGTGGTAGATAAGGAATATGTCTTGAACAACGAAAGTTTATCCAACAGTACCTCTCAGTCTGATAAAAAAAATGCCGACTTGGTTTGTCGTTTTAAGAAAGTGACAGAAGAAGAGGCATCCACATTGACAAAGCTTGTCATTAAGTTTTCATGTTCTAAGCGTCTAAACACGGAAGATGAAACGTTGGTCTGTCTGGTTCGTGTCTCGCATGTGGCTGCTGATGTGGTACAACCTGCAACAGCATTTTATGTCGGGGAGTGGTATTAAGTGGTGCGAATGGTCAAAATTGCACCATGTGACAAGCATGTGACATTAAGTCTAACTCCTTTATTATTGCGGATATGAATGATAAATAAGACCACTGATCTGGCCTGACACTCGCAAGTTAGTGTAGTCATGGTCGATCCCGATACTTTGGCCATTCGTACAGCTGCTTCAATTGTTGGCAATCCTTGAGCATACATACACATACACATACACACATACACACACGCACACGCTTGTCTCCTTCTCAAAGGTCTTACGGTAATTTTTATTACGTATCTCGTCCTTACTCCTTTGCACTTTCTTTGCGTCTCGTTCATTGGTTTGCGACTAAAGTTAAGCCTTCTTGGATTTTCTTATATTCATGTCATTTTTCTTACACATCCCTGTTTAAGCTTGCCAACTTGATGCAGTCTGTAGTATTTACAACGCGTTCGCAAGTTCTGAAAACGATAAGAAGGTCAGATACACAGAAGAGAAGTATCAAACCACTTAATTTAAAATAAGTCCTTCTTTTTATGTCGGCAAATCGGGTGCAAAGAAAAGTGATGCTAAACTCGGTCGTGTTATCTTTGGTCGAGGGTTCTCAAATTTCCAGTTTATTTCACGGTCAAGTCTGCTGCCACTGCTTTCTTCCTGCTTAGATTTCGGCTCAGGAGTTGGTGTAGTTTGCCCACGCATAAGCACTAACGAGCCTCGGTAAACACTACTTGACTGATTGAATGGTAAGGCACTTGTGAAGCCAAAAGCTTTTTTCTGCTCTGCTCGTATATCTGGACTAGAGATTTTACTGTACGAAATGTATGGATCGCTTTTAGATTGCTTTAGAGGCATAGCAACCTCTGGGAGGCGCCTCTGAGGCACATTAAGTCCTGCCTCAGCTGATCTGTATCGGAAAGCAGAGTGATTTTTTTGGAGCTCAAAAGGCTCATGATATAATGCCGCCTTGAAAGTAACGTCTGAGGCAAAAGGCAAAGCTGCTGGAGAAGTCGCACATCTTCTCACACTATCCTGCGACGCTTGTGTCTGCCTTTGTGCTAGTCGTTCCAGAGTATCAGTGACACCTGCGTGGCTTGTCACATCCGACATCTTGGACCTTTCTTTCCGTAATCGCCTGCTTATACCACCAACGTCAATTGCATCACTACTACGCAGCGGTGACTCTGGACCTGTTAGTGACCTCTGTCGGTGCGTGGTATCTGACGTGTCATGCATGCCGTTCTTTCTTGGAGATTCCTCCGAGTTTTCTGCGCTAGGCACGGCATTCGCGTTGTCGAAAAACGACCTCGCCCGACTGAAGATGTAGTCGGCATGTTCTGTTTTTGAGATGCTGTTGTTGGTGTTTCTAATTTCGTCAGGTGCTCGGGCGTAAGGTGGCAGAAAATCATCGTCGTAGCTAACAAAAACCGGATTCTTTCCTTGGTCAAACTTGTTTGTCCACATGGCATCAAGATTTCGCAAACCATCCTTTTCAAATGCATTGTTGCCTAAACCCGACAGAAGTTGTCCAGTTGAATTTGGAGAATTTCCTCCAGCGTTCCTTCGCAGAGAGGTTATTGGAGACTTGTCCATTAAAACCCATTCCTTATTCCGATCCAGAACAGATTGCCAAAATGTTCGCGTGTTCCGGCCACAGCAGCAGAATAGCAGTAACAAGATTGAGATGACAGCTGTTGCCGTGAGAATGCCAATGCAGTATGATTCCCAGCACCACAATGCCAAGACAGATACAAGGCACACCAGAAAACTACACAAGGACACAGTAGCTCCAACTATAATAGCTGTAAGTATCCGAGATCTCTTTGGCAGCGCCCACTGTAAGAACAAACAAAATGAGAGAACTATTGGAAAATGGAATTAGCAGTACCAAGCGACAGCGTGCGTTGATTCTAAATAGAAGTAAATTAATGTAGGAAATACAAGTTGATTAATGAAAGATTTATGTATACATACGTATACGTGTTTACGTTATACATATTATACATTACACGTGTATAATATAAATATATATATATATATATATTCAACGTTATGTGATAGATACAGATAAACGTACACGGATATGCATTCTTCTATGTTTGTGCATGTTTTTATGCATATGTTTGTGTATATGTTTAGGTACGTGCATATGTATATGTACATGTATTTGATATGTATATGTATATGTATATGTATGTGTATATGTAAATGTATATGTATATATGTTTGTGTATGTGTATATGTATATGTATATTATATGTATGTGAATATGTACATACATTTACATGTGCAAATGTATGTACGTATGTATGAATGTACACATCTATGTATATGTGTATGTACGTATATGTGTATGTACATAAATGTGTATGATTGTATTTGTATGAAGATTTGCTACCTGTCTTTTAGGCTTAAATCCGTTAGAGACAACCGTAATCCTTCGATGACACACGGGGCAAATGGCAACACGTCCCTGCCGAGTGTACGACCTTAAGCACGTCAAATGCACGTCCTGACGAGCACTCTTGCAGTTGCAAGATGCGATCATCCGCTCCCCGGATTCGTCCTGAGTAAATCCACACAAAGCACATCTTGTTTTAGTCATTCCTTTGTGCAAGAATGAGCGCTGGTCGAACTTCGAGACGTGTAGGTTGGAGAAAGATAAGACGGAGAGCGATTGATGTGAATCTTCTCACTGCTGTTGCACTACGTCAGACATGGTAATACCCAATTAGAGCGAAGAGCCATACATGAAAATATTTTTAATTAACGACTGAATCTTTTCATGATGCAAGCATATATAACCTGACGAAGATATCAATGCAGATTGAATAATATATGGAATGATATATACATAGATAGATAGATAGATAGATAGATAGATAGATAGATAGATAGATAGATAGATAGATAGATAGATAGATAGA
>QQSS02222631.1:0-10682 GCA_003687565.2 Craspedacusta sowerbii
CAACAATAAGTAAACAAATTTTAACTACCATCGCAAACTAGCATCGTTTTTTTTTTAATTTTTAGATCAGCTACAGCATTGGAAGTTGTTAACGGAGTCGCAGGGTGAACCAGTGCATAGCAAAGAGGCTTGAGCCACTTTGAGAACGTATAGAGTTATTTTCGGGGTTAGCCTGCAAACATTCAAGAAAGAACCACTCTCGTTATAAATCCGACAATTTGGACAAATCTTGGATGAAACAAGTGCGGTCGTAAACTACCAGCTAGCCGCCATCGGCTGTGGATTCTGTAGATACGACATGACAACAGCTGATACCGAGAGTCTAAAAGACGCAAAGACGTATATAGTCACTTTAAAGAAAATACACATGACCCATGCGCAACATTCGAAAATATGCAATCTCGTATGAATAATATTCACGTCATCAATAACCACAAGCTATCAACCAGCGGAAGCTCACAATAAAGCTAAGCAGAGCAGAAATAACTTACAGGAAACTGCTAAACATCTGGCGCGCATCTTCCGAGGCTCTAGAATTAGCGAAGCTGATAAAGGAGCAGTAGACAGCTGCCCACGCAGCCCATTTCATCTGAAAAATAATTACGCAGTTCAACAACGATCGGATCGACCTGTATGTCAAGGAAGCCATTCTTAATCCACCTAGCATTCCATAAGAGAATAAAATTTCATCTTAACGAATATTCTCATCAACTGAGCTGATGTTGGAGTAAACACGGCCCGTCGCCCGTGTAGGATACGTGTTTTTACGACCAAACTTCAATCTTTATATTTGGATTCTTCAAAACTTTGCTATCCGCGATGAGTCATATAAATTACGGGAGTGCAGGAAACGCTCTGAACTCTTAAATTTTGAGTAACGTTTTTCCCGTTATACTATGAGTTTTGATACCTGGTGCTGGGAAAGTCTTTACTGACAATACACGTAAGACTTGAGTGTTGACCAGCGTAAGGTGCGCGCGTGGTTACATGGAAGCATCATCGAAAAACCCCTTTAATTGAAACATGTGGTGCCAGGGCTGGTACTCAATATTACATAAAACAAGTCTAAGCAGACATGTGGCAATAAATGGACACCATTTCTAGTTACTTGGTTGCAAAGGTTAATTAACGGAGTCAAGCTGCTTGCTTGAAGGGAACGTTAAGAAGCTTGGCTTCCTTCTAACGAGTGATCTAGAGGATGTCAAAAATGACGAGAAGAACAAAGACAGGGTAACTTGATTGATGTTCGACGTCATGAAAATATGAATATGAAAGTATGAAAATATGAATATATGAATATGAAAGAAAATATGAAAATATGAATATGAAAGAAATCACTGACACTACCAGCAGCGTTTACAATAAATCAACCTATTGGATTCTCCTTTGAGAGCGATGAGTCAGTGCACCAGATGCCACAGACAAAATCAAGAAACGAAAATTCCTGGCGAAAAGATTCGGCGATATTTTATTTTAAAGGAAACAGGACAGGAGAGCATCGTGGAAGTGGAATTCTTGAAACGGAAACCAGAAAGGGAGCCAGCTAGACGAGCACGCAGTGCATGACGTACAGAAAGAGAGCGCTGCACTTTCGATATGGTAAGAGAAAAACATATGGGAGTTGCTGCTTTGCAAGCAAATGGTTCCATCACAATAGCGGCACTTAAAGAAGAATTTGAAACAGTTGAAGACATTTTCATGGGACGACGCGACCATGGCTCTGAACACCCAGATAACTTGCGTGTAACTCTCTCAAATGACATAATCGTTTTCAAACACAAACCATGCACCCAACACTGTGGATCCATATGGCGATAAACTAAGCTACCGAGTATAAATAAACTTGCGGCTCATTTCTATACTTTGGCAAGGACCAAAATACAAACACCGAACAGTTCATTAATGACATGATTTCAGAGATCGCCACACACATCGATAAAGTGACCATCAAAATGTTTTTAATTAATGGATCAGTAGAGTAGCACAACTAGAAATGACCCGCAAATATCTTTTACGATACAAGAACTATGGATAGTCATTCCAGATCAACTTCTTTTAATGGAAGAAAGCACAACGTTCATTTGAAACCATATTTGTCGTCATGCAAGTTTTAACAAGTGTATTGACGTTGAACAAAACATCAATCATGGTTACACAATTGAGCAGTAGTATTCTGCCCCAGATTGTAGAGTTGCAGAATAACTTGTTCGCACAGATAAAGCTGCAAATGATGCAGCGAGCGCGGTGTCAGCACAGTCAAAGACTTAGCCACAAGATCAAAAATGATACTGCGCAGTTTTACGCAAATTAATGGTTCTTGCTGCAGATTGCTAATATTAAGAACAATTTCTATTGCGGCATATGCTTATACTTAACCGAAAATCGGCGTTAAAATTCAAAGGCTTTTAGTGACCTCCAGATCTTTTTCTTAAAAACTGCAAAAGCCTAAGAAACCGCTCCAGTACCGTTTAAAGTACAATGGGGCAAAAAACAGCACAGGTTTGAGACTCAATCCACCAGATCTCGGATAACTTATAAGACCTATAAGTTGCCTTATAAGACTGCTCACGACTACCATCGCATAGGTCTAACACGTGCCACGGTAAACAATCCTTTCAACTTGTAACCAATAAGTGGACTTCAAACGTGAGGAAAAAAATATTTTATACTTTTTAGATTTACTTTAAAATATTTTACTTTTTAATTTTTTAGAAATTGTACTTATTAGTCGGGGAGGAATTTCCCAAGACACCTAAATGCAAGACATAATGTGACTTCAATAGAGTCAAGAAAAAAATGAACAATTAAATTTTTAGGAATCACAACTGCAATGACCCATCGATCAAAATAAGTTGTTTAGTCATTATCTGACAACTCCATGAAAGACTTAATCAGTCAGAAGAGAAAAAATCTTTGCCTCAAGTGTTTCAACTCACCCAATCAATTGCAATGCCTGATCTACGCCTTTCAAAATGCATGCAGCCGAAAACACTACTAGTTTCTGAAGAACTAACTAATACAAAACTGATTATATAAGCAAAAAAAAAATTAAAAAAAAACTGAAAAATACAAAAAGACAACACTGGTTTCAAGACAAAAAAGGTCACGTTCTGGCTACAGGCACCCCAATTGCTAAATCCAATTTTAAGTAGCTCAATAATCAATTGAGAAATCTTTAGTAAAGCCTTGAGCATGTTTCTATAAACAGCTCTGACCTAACAGACATGTGTTTTAGGCTGACCAACACAACTCAAACGAGAAGGACAGATGAGGATGACCCAAGAGCAAGACACAGCTGAATTCTGGACTGTTAGTCTGATTGAAACCCGTTTTAATTACCCAAATACTAAGCTACCTTCCCTATATAAAAAAACAATTGTATCTTAATTGTCCGGATTCTAACAAATGGTCAAAATTGTCATAGTATCAAATAGATTTATGCTTGAATAGCCTAGAGCAAAGTTCAAACACCCTCCTGAGCACCTTACTTGCTTTGCTAGTAGATCCTGTCAATTGGTCAGCAAACTAGAATACATACCCTCATCATCAATCCACACATACTGAACACCATTCCAAGCAGATTCAGATAGTCAGCAGTAGGGTCATCACCAGGTTTATTTGAGGATGGCTTGTATCGATATATACGACCAGGGCGACGAGGATCTGAACCGTTTCCAGGCTGGCTAACAGCTTTCGAAGACATGCTTGGAGTCAGTCAGATATAGGAGAAATACATTCAGTACAGTATTTTTAAAAGTAAAAGTCCTGGCATTGCAATGCTTCCATACTCGACAAACTTGAAAAATGTAAATTGTCACTTGAAAAATGCTAAACTACAAGAGGAAATCAATCTAACATAAGGTTAACAAACTTAGAAGGATGAGCACAGATGCTAGATCACCACAAAGATTTTCGAAAAAACAACAAAGTTCCAGCACACTCTTATTATTATAACTTAGAATACTTACAACTCAGAATTATATAATATATAGAATGCTATAACTCAGAACCTAGATTTTCAGTATTTTCTGCATGTTCCATAATTTTCAGTACTGCAATGTTAGCAAATTTTCTTTGAATATCTTCTGTAAGCAGGGCACCACAGAACACAACAGCTGATTTCCAAGAATGATGCTGGTCATTACAAGATTATAACAAGCCCAGAAGTATGCACCTTAAAGATGAGTTTGATGGCAGTATCTTATACCTGTCTTCAACAAAGCCCAGAAGTGATAACCATATGAAAATTTTCATTGTATCATAAAGCATGAACCTTAGAATTTGTCAAAACATGAAGAGGCTCCTTGGAATTTTAGGCATACGTATCCATTGATTCCAACCTATCCACTATCCTTCTACACCGATGTCATCAAATGTGGTTCTCAAGACGCATTCATGAGCACATGCATAAACTTCCTCCATGTTCAGTCAATCAAGCCACCATTTCAGAGCATTAAATGCAGTGCCAGACAACGGTAATCACTACCGTTTGTCCTATGTTCCTAGTCTTCATTATTGTATTATTGGGTAAATAAGTCTTGCTATGCAATAGAATTACTGATTAGATTCACATTCCAACCATTGATTTCATAACTCAAACTTAAGTGACGACCTATATTAAATACTAAGTTTTTTTTATTACAAATTTTGTAATAAAAAAACCTTAGTATTTAATATAGGTCGTCACTTAAGTTTGAGTTATGAAATTAATGGAATGTGAATCTAATCAGTAATTCTATTGCATAGCAAGACTTATTTACCCAATAATACAATAATGAAGACTAGGAACATTGGACAAACGGTAGTGATTACCGTTGTCTGGCACTGCGGGCCAAATTCGGTTGCGCGCGCACTCCCTGAGAGGACCTGACATAATAAATGCGCATGCTCAAGGTGAAATTGTCGGCAACGTCTTTATGCGCCTTGCTCCTTGTTATCTCGTCGATTGCGACCGTTGGCTTAATAACTTGACGCTCGGAGAATGCAACTATGTTGTTGTCACTTCTCAACATTCGTATCTGCCGGTACCAAGGCTTCCGCGCAGTGATCAGAAGCCAATCCAGGATATTTCTTCGGAAATTCTCACAAATGAAAAAGAGGAAATACCTCCACAGAGATGCGTTGCATGATGAGGTTTTTGCTTAGGCAGACTAAGCTAATTGAACGATAATCCCCGCAGGCAGTACATGTTGTGGTGAAATACAATAAGTTCAAAATATTCATATCGCCAATATTTTTGCCGTAGTTTAGCTAAGTTGTGCTGATAGATTTCTTTGGAATAATTAGACCAGGCTATAAGAAATTCTTTTTATGAATAGCGTCTCCTAAAATTTCATCACATCATAAATCTAATCACGAAGTGGTAAGCCTGTGTAATCGGTATGGCAATATGACTGACTTATTTTCTGCATCTGTGGATTAATCTTAAGTATATTGCACGCTTTGAGCTTTTGTTGGTGCCAGTTATTATTGCTCTGTTGACCTTGCTTGCCTTAATTGAGTTGCTTTGTGAATATGGGAATACGTTCTTATTCAGACCACTCTCATTCAAGTAGAGGCTCTCGCATCCCGGTCAAATTTGTGTACTTTTGTTGGGTGTGCCAAAATGAGAAATTCGGGAATGAGTTACCAGCACGAGTTACCTATGTAATTAAAGTCACTGTTCCTAGATATGCCGCTGCTATTCATCCACAATCTATAGCTCTATGTTCTTTATCTGCTTCTAACCGCATGAATTTGACTTGTTTCTTCTCTGATGTTGATTAAATGAAATATAGGAGTGTCCCTGCTAGTATTGTTTGAGTTATTGGCTGTAAAGTGAAGCTTCATGTCTTTTTGCTGAAAAGAGTCTAAGTTTGTGAATAATGTGCACAAATATGATATTTTAATATTAATGGAGATTATAACAAATTATTTTCCAGAGTTGGCTAATTTATAAGCCTTCATGAGTGCAGAGAAGAAAGCTGGCCGTCATCATTTGGCTTTTGAAGAAGGCCATAAACGTGAAACCCGAAAGAGTTATAAAAAATATCTGCAGGAAATTATTGGTCAGTCAGCTAAAGAAGATTCAGAAGGTATTATAGTAGTAAATTAGCCTTTGAATATTCTTAGCGTTTAATTTATTGTTTTTTTAAAATACTATCAAGTCTGCAAATTTTGCAGAGCTTATGGCAAATGTGCTCTTAGGTGGATTACTGCTTTGATGATGGTGTTGCTATTAAGTTTGCTCATATGTGTCACAAGTCTTTCAAATGCTATTGATTACTTTCAATCGCTCTTGAAATTAAAAGTTTTTTTTCATTTTTATTTCAGGAGACCTGCAGTTAGATGGAATGGACATTGATGGTTCTGCTCGAAGATCTAAGCGGACTCCTGTGCCTAAGAAGTCATTTGACCTTATAGAAAATTACGAGACTAAGTCTGGCACTAGCTCCAAGAAAATTAAACCAAGGCGTATCTGTTTGCCAGATTCTGAGAGCCATACCGTCTGCATTGGTGAGTAGATGACTTGTTAAAAAGGTAGTGTCAACTTTTAAGAATTAGCTTGAAGTCTGCTTTGCAAATGTGGATGTTTATGCAAATTCTAGCAAATTTTGTTTATTTGTTCAGCATTAACAATATGCTGGAGACAATCTTGTCTACTTATGTATTTGAAATATGGCGTACTTTTTTGGTTGCTGGTTTAGTGACGCTTGAATTTTATCTTTTAGTCAAGGAATGCCAAGTCCCAAGTGTTTCATTTTATCTTGCTAGCTTAATTCTTTCTGGTTTCAGTTGAACTGCACAGAAGCCTGTGCTTTACCCAGCATTCACTACCTTTCGTGTGTTCTTTGTACACTTAGCCTAACCAAGTAAAAGTTTTGGGCCATGAAGCCTAACCTGAATTAGTGAAGCCATTTGGATTTTTCTTTCATTGCAAAAGTGAAGCCAATTTATCTTGTAGATATTGTAGTAGTGGAGTAAACGACGCCAAAACTTAAAGCGTCCCTACAAGTGATTGATGAAGACTAAGTTTTATGTCGTTTTAAATGAAAAGCAATGCGCTCGGTGATGCATGTGCCTAAAAGTTTAGAGTACTCTTTCTGAACTATTTATAGGTGTTATTAACTATAAATAGAGCGATTGTGTTCATCTTCATCATTTTAGTCTAGCATGGCTAGTATGGCCGTGGCTTAGGATGCAAACTGCAGCAGAGTAAATTTGGTTGGTTGCTGGTTCTTTACTCTGAAAGTGCAGTGCTTGTTTCTTCTCACCAGCTGTGGTGCTTGTTTCTGTATTCCCTGTTTCAGATTTTTGTATTTGTGTATCTTTGTTTGCGGTAAGCGCTTTTCATACGTTGTGCTCTTGTAGGCACAAGCACAGTCGAAGATGACTCTGGCGATCCAACGTCCGTTTCGGAGGACGCAACTCCTGTGCAGAAAGCTAGCGTATCGCATCCTAAATCTAATGGAAAGCGTCGGACTCCCATTACTTCAGGCGAACAGCGCGTTCCCGTTGTCGCTGTTTCGAAGTCGCCACTTCCAAGCAGTATTGAAAGCAAGGTTTCGGCCACCATGCAGGCCCTTTTAAAAATCAGAGCAAGCAAGCAGATGGCTCCGCCAGACGCCAAACCGGACAAACCTAGCAAATCAAGAAGAGGCGAGACTCCTCAGAAGACTCCTAGTTCAAAAGGCAGCGACGTTCATGGTTTGTGTTTTGGCATCCGCTCTTTAGTAGATTACGTTATTATACGTTATTGAGAATCTATGCTATGCGATGGTATTTATTGTTTGCATTTGAGACCTGTTTGCATTTCACGTCTATGGGGGTCAGGTGAAGATGGTGACCTGATGTTTTTTATTATTAGTGGCGTCCGATGACGATGTCGCGAGTAGGAACAACTCGAGCAGGTCGCCGAAGTCTCAGCAAAAGTCTTCACCTACTAAAAGATCAATCACTCAAAAAACCCCAGAGGAACCTGCTAGTAAACCAAGACGAAAGAGAAAATCTGTCGAAGATTCGCTCGATGCTTCTAAGACACTAGATGAAACGTCTAAGGCTAATCAGGATTCAGTTTTGGAAGCCGTTGGTAAGTCAGCCACTG
Organism: Craspedacusta sowerbii; assembly: GCA_003687565.2. Lineage (NCBI taxonomy): Eukaryota > Metazoa > Cnidaria > Hydrozoa > Limnomedusae > Olindiidae > Craspedacusta > Craspedacusta sowerbii. The sequence continues at coordinate 8,084 of QQSS02222631.1, forward strand.
CGCAATCTCGAAAGAGAAAGCGTTCATCTATTGTCCCGAGCATTTCGATCAAGCAAGAGCAAGAGGATGACGAACTCGGTAGTCCAAAGACTTACGAAAGTTATGTGACGTGTGTCAGCAAAGTGCAACAACGTGACGAAGTTCCCAGTCACGTTTCTAGCTCGAGAAAGCGAGATAGTGGTGGGAGAAAATCCTCAACGTCGGAGCCAGCTAAGTCTGTTACCGAGCGCTTAATCATAAAGCTACCTGCAATGACTCCAGATGCTTCTCCAACGAAGAAGAAACGGAAACTCCAAGACAGCGTTCCTGTTCATGTGGAGTCTCACGTCGAGGGAGCAAGAAAGCGGGGTCGGCGCAGTAGTGTTAGCGGCTCTGAAAAGCCTGAAGGTAATCAGCGAGCGTTATGTACCGTAAAGGACAGTGCTTCGCCTCGAAAAGAAAAAGTCTTGATAAACAAGAGGAAAACTAAGGACACCTGTCTTGAATCGGTAAGTGTTGCGATTAACTCAACGCCAAAGAAATCTAAGAAAAAGGCTGCTAAACCTGGCAGCCCTCGGTCTCATCAAAAGTCAGAACGGCTCGAAAAGTTAGGCAATAACGTTGCACCTCGGGAAGAGACAGCGCCGTATGGCGGCCCAGTGAGCGCACTGGTCGATGAATGTATGCAAAGTCAATCTTTCCTTTCACCTGAGCTTGAACGAGGTTCGTTAGACGTTGCTGTTGCGAAGAGTGAAGACTTTTCCGACTCAGCGGAGTACCAAGGAAACACAGGCGATGGTCCACACGTACGGAAAGTAGAAATAGCTACCGATTTAGCTGTTGCTGAAAGGTTATCCATTAAAGGAAAGCCAGCGAAGAGAAAAGCCGAAAAGAAGTACCAGAATGTCATCGATGTTCAGTGGTTTGACGCAGATGATGTTGAAGTTGTCCGGATAAAGAAGAAAAAGATTTACAAGAAAAAGCACGGCGAAAAGATACTCGTTAAAATCGTGAGAAATCACCTAAATAAAAGCGGAGCTATTGTGAAAGCGGAGACCGTGGCTATGCACGAACCTGGGCACGCTGAACATCCGTCCGATGTTACGCTAATGAAGCGTACGCCCGAGGTACAACTACAAATAGATCCTTGTCTTTCAGAAGGTTCAGTAGCTTCAGAGTCTAAAGGGGATGCCCAGTCCAGTGCGGCTCCGTCCACAAAACGATCGGAGGGAGCGCGACTGAAGACTGATGGATCTCCCTCTAAGTCGGCTGCTAAGCAAAGGAAGGTCGTGCGTCCTGCAAACAAGAACGTCACGGTTAGAGGTAAGATCGTTGGTAAAACAACGAAGGGAATGAAAAAAACTGGCTTAGCCGCGTATGAAAACGAAGACGATGAAGAGGATTTAGATATCTTAGCATCGCCGAGCAAGCCTATTGTTACTCCAAGAAAAGCGGTAAGCCTGTACATATGTATCTGTTCTTGTCCATCAGCGTTTTACTCTGAATTTAAAATCCTAGGGACGGATACCTGTCATTGGCTTTTGAAATCGCGGAAAGCCTGTATATAAAGAAAGATAGTCAATATCTTAATATTCGGGGGCAATCTTTCCCTTTGAGATTATATGCTTGAAATTGATGTTGTTTCTTCTGTTTGGTATGTTATTGATAGTATTTCCCTTGTATGCATTTGCAACTTCTGTAGCTATTTTCTGTTTGCATATAGCCTGGTGATAACACTAGACATTTTCGAAAACTCGCGAAAATCTTGAGATTTATGTTCTCACTCTGGTGTATATATATATATATATATATATATATATAGAGAGAGAGAGAGAGATAGATATATAGATATATATAGATATATATAGATATATGGATTTGCCACCATTACGTATACCAGAGTGAGAAAATAAATCTCTAAAATAAAATATATATATATATATATATATATATAGAGAGAGAGAGAGAGAGAGAGAGAGATGGCATAGCTATACGATTATTTGTAAAGGTGACTTGCATGCTGTGCTGTTGACCTTGCAATCCAGGATATTCATCCTACTGTGCGCAGGAAGCTTCAGAGGCTTTCGCGACTCAGCCCTTCGTCTTGGACAGAGCAGGAATTTGCTGTTATTAAGAAGGCAATGTCAGACACTGACGAGTTCGAGATACCGAGATACAGCAGTAGCCGCCTGGAGCCGGTAGATATCGCGGCCCACATGCAGCTGCTGGGTGAATCGTTAAACGTGATCGCTGTAGCCCTAGAGCAGCAGGTTTGCTGTTTCTTGAGTGAATTATTATTTAACAACTGTGGCTGAAGTTTCGTTTTTCTCTGCGGCCATCCATTTATCTTTTGCAACTTCTTTTGTATTTGAATGGGAATGCAAGTACTACTCTAGTTGCTTTCTTTGCAAGTAGATACTCTGTCAATAGCGCCTGTTAGTTCTACAAGCCAACTTCTTTGTTTCATCATAGTCATCTATGACGGTTCACGGTGCTCTGTCTGTCATGTTGGATTCCGTGCTGTGTGCTCTTGCGCCTCTCGCCTGCCTTACGTCGCTGATTCCGGAGATGAAGTCGATTGATGTTGACACCCAGGTAAGATATTTGGATCGTCATCCTT
>QQSS02222642.1:0-10682 GCA_003687565.2 Craspedacusta sowerbii
TCCACGACAAAAGCAATCACCCGAAATACATCCATGTTCCTCTCCAAGTATCGCCGAACAGTACCTAGCAAAGAAAAAGTGAAACGCTCCATTACGTCTACGCTCGAACACTGCCAGCACCAGTAGATTGGATATAACAAATGTTCCTTGTTTAGGAAGGTAAAAACTTGTCGCTCATAATGTAAGGAAAAACGTGGTCCGCTTACACTATGCTATAGTCCTTAGAGAATTTAAGGTAATCAATCATGTATGGAAACACAAAAGCCAATAACAATTACAAACATCCACATCTCAACAGCATCGACGTACGAAACTAAAGATAAGGTCAATTGCTCTGAAGAAACGCGAAAAAAATTTTTAACGGCAACTTTTTTTTAAAGCCATCCAAGACTAAGCAACTTTTAAGTGTCGTCAATGGACGTAATAAAAATTACAATTCATATATGCACTCCGAAGGGCATTGAAATCCGAACCCTCATCGCCCATTACTATCACGCACACCAATTACAAACACGCATACCTCAAAAGCACTCGATGTATGAAAGTTTATGTGAAGTCAACTTCTCCGAGAAAACAAGAGCAAACTTTAAGCAGCAGTTTTTAAAAACTGATTTTGAAAGCAACGCAAAAATTAAAAGCACAATCCATATATTCACCCCAACTGGCACGGAAGAGTCCGCCAGCACCGAGCATTCAATTCAAATGATGCAACCCTCTCTGACACAGACAAACGACCACAGAAGGAACGACAAAGGTTCTCACTATGCCCACAATGGGGAAAACGCGCAGTGATCTTGTTCTCCTTACATAAAGCAGCACTCTTGAACTGAAGCCGTTCCTTGTACCAAGCAATCACAAAATTGATCTACAAGTGGATTCTATGCCGCAACTGAATTTGAGATAAGACTCGGTCACGAAGCTATAGACAGCAGTCGCGAGTGTAAACAGTATTGCGTTGTAGACTAAGCAGACGTCCTGCTCTTACCGTGTCCTGCTCGTTCGACTTCCGGTCTCTATTTTATTTTATTTTAAATTATCTATTTATACATAGTTTTCCATTTTTATAACAAAGCCAAGATATAATTAAATTAAGCAACACCTGCACAAACTAAATGTACTGCCTACTTTCACGATACACTTCGCGTGGTTCAATTCACAATACGGCGATTTAGACTTGCCTCTTTCATACCATCCTAGAACTTACCCCAAAATACTCATATGCTCCTGATCTACTCCGTGATAACTATTTCAAAACACAGTGATAACGTTTCACAACAAATACAGCCATGCGGGTAGAGACTAGGCTGGAGGGCGAACGCAAGAGTGGGCAGCAACTGAGACCAAACATGCCAATACTGGATGTACACCAACCTAGCACCAATAACCGCCAAAGCAACGAGCAGGACACAAACAACAAAACGATAAGACACAAACAAATCCGAAACTCGATCAGTAAGTCTGCGCCATCGAGGATTGTCACAACAACTTACAACCCGGGGCTTTGGGGGCCAGTCTGATCCAAATCACATTCAAATAAGAACACCATATAAAGACTTGCCCAGCGCAAAGGAATTGATAATGACCATTTGAAAGGGCAAGCATGGCGGGAATAGCGATCGTCAAACTTACGCAAGGCTATGTGAGCACCCTCCTCTGGCGGATAACCTCTTCTTGTCGTATTGATGACACCCATGCCGATGGAAGCTAATTTGCTTTCCCTGAAACAGAGTAGAATATCGTGTCCACCCAATTACAAAACGTACAGGCATAGGTTACTTTGCTTTCCCTGAAGCAGAGTAGAACATCGTGTCCACCCAATTACAAAAACGTACAGGCATAGGTTACTTTGCTTTCCCTGAAGCAGAGTAGAAGAGCACAAGGCATAGGTCCTCCCTCAAGCAAATTAAAAGAAGCAATTAGAATCCCAGCAAGCATGCGAAAAGAAGCGAAACGACGCAAGGTGCAACGGAGTCTCGACAAAACAAACAAAAACAAAAAACAACAAAAAAGATGAAAGAATAATAGAGAACACTGACACTTTGAAATGACGTGTGTTTACGCATGCTTGAGCTGATCATGTTAATCGCACAGCCGCTACCATGCTTTCAGACAAAGCAAAGCAAAGCACGCATCTCTAAAACCTGAGCAATTTACGCCCAAACAATATTCCAAATATACCCCTAAATCATACCCAAAATATGCCCCAAATTTTACCCCAGATATACAATAGCCAGCCATGCTGCATTGAAACACAGTGAAGACATGTATTTATATAGCAAATTACAGCTGTAGGTGCAAAGAATCAGGCAAACGCACCTAGCCACTTGAAGGACATTGCGGTAACACATGTACAAGGCACTTTCTGCAGCAGTCTTGTACTTCGTGTTGTAACGAGGACTAACTGTATGCACCACATACCTGCAACAAGAGGATCTACAAAGTCGGCCAAGCAAATGGACATTATACGCTGCAATCCGACGCAATCAATCAATCAATCGATCAATCAATCAATCAATCAATCAATCAATCAATCAATCAAAGAACCGAGCAATACCGGGGCGAGGGACCGGGGAACGATGATAAGTTAGGAACAGAGAATTTGATGACATGTCTCCGCGCTTTTACGTTAGCAAGCCATCGTGTCGTAAAGCCATCACAGGTTCGCTCAGCCCTTGAGCTTATGAGGTAGGCGTCTTGCACTCCACCGACAAAGCCTCGATATGAAATTCCGTAATGATTCAGTGTCTGACCCAGTCAATAGTTCCAATTCTCTAACAAGTTTGCAAGATATAGGTATAGTAATATGATATATTTCTCATTTCTTATAAATGTATTTTATGGGGCTACAGAAATTTATTTTTCTTCAGAAAATTCCCAGCACCTCTTCCAACGATCACGTCACAGATGAGCCCTAGATAGGCCCTTAAGGGCGTGGCGTTAGGATAGAGGATAAGGCACTGGCGAATTTCAATTAAGGTATACCGTATGTCACACTTTTAGGGAAAAAATTTGCTGGGGCTTACAGCTGGCGCGCCAAAGCACGAAAAAACTAGCAGAAGAGGAAATGGTATGATCAATTCCCTAAAACCTTAAAAATAAATCCAGGTACATTGTGATTCTCAAGCTCCTATAATAAAATCTTAAAAAACTAGAGCCGCACTACAAATTTCGAAAAATAGAACTCTTTACCAGGTCAGAAACCAAATTATTACCCATTTTTAACCAGCTTCGTCCGTGAGAGTCTACCTGATATGCAAAATTGCTGATTTAGCTCTGCAATCAGTCTCTTTCGGCATCACACCAGGAATAAAAACAAAACGAATAAACTAACACAGACACCTCCCGAACCTTGTGGGTGCGAAGCGGCATATAATATCACACCGATATATTAACAAATTCTCTTACACAGAAACAACAAAGCAGGTGACAATTGGCTGACCGCCGAACGTATAGTATATGTAACGGTGATACCCACTTCAGGTATAATGCATCAATGCACAAAGCAAAACAAGATAGTAACTGGACAAAAACACACGAGATTGATACATTTACTTTTAAAAAAAAAATGCCTGTCCCGACGGGCACGAACGTGACACGAATAAAATCTCACAGCAAGGAAAGGAAAAACTCAAAGTCATCGATGCATCACATCCAGGCCTTGGCATGAAGTCTACACCCTTGCAGTCCATGCATAATGCAGGGCAGTCAATCTAGTAATTAGCACGGAAAATGGTCCCATTTTCTACCGTCTTTCCAGAATGACGAGTAGCATATGAATGAGAGATAGAGGGCCACAGGACACCAAGAAGTGCGACTACGTTATATTGAGCATAGCATGCCTGCGGAAGTTATAGCAAACACAGTTCTTAGTAGAAATTTCTTACATTTCGTCAACTGCAAATGGTCTATTAAGCATAAAACACAAGCAATGTCCCTCGGAACAAGTGCTCGTCATGTTGCTACAGGGCAAAGGCCCATGTCATGGTCCTATAGGGTGAAGGCCTTCGCCTCGGTAGTAAGGCAAACAATAAGCGATTCACTATGACTAAAAACAACAACAACAATAACAGCAACAACAAAAAAACACATATGACAGCTTGCGAAAATACCCAAATCAAGGCCAGGGTTGACCTATCAATAATAAACTATCCAGAAAATTCAAACAGCTACGACTGACCTTGCAGGAAGATTGTATCCTTTAGTTAACTTTGCTTCTCCAGTTCTACAAGCTTAGGTGAGAGGCAAAGAATACTACATAAGCCACAAAAAATGCTCAAGGGATCACTCCAAAACAAATGAGAAAATTATGCAGAGCGTAAACATAGCAAGAAGGTAAGTATAAACATCACACGAGAGTTAATTTTATAATTACAGGCAACCCCTGGACTTGAAAAATTTAATGCCTAATAGACAGAAAAACAGGACCAGAAGAAACTCATGTACGCACGTAATATATGCAGTGCATTATTAGTCAGTAGACTCGTAATTCATTTAAAAACCGGTGTTCTTGTCAATTAAGATATCCACGGAAGACCCAACATCAACCATTCCAGGATGCCATTCAGAAACACTTTTTTGCAACTCCATGAACATCAAATTAAAAAAAAAACGGTAGATAGAGGTAAATCTTTCCCTTTGACGATTGCCTGCACTAGTGACTACATTGACTGCTCTGAAATTCTTACAGGACTGCCACGAGGAGTGAGGTAAGAAAAAAACACGTCAATCTATCAGCACCATGATGAGCATTACAGAGCTAAGCAACAAGGTCTTAAATGCTAAAAAAGTTAAAAGACTAAATTAAGACCAGAAAAGCTTGGCAGACCAGAAGAGCACACACAGAAAAGAGAAATAATTAAAAAGGAGAGCCTTGTTTTAATCAGCTTTCTGAAAAAAAAAAACACAAAGAAGTCCACTGTGCGGTTCAAGTGGGGAGCAAGGAGCCAGGCAGCCACTAATAGAGTTGGAGACTCCTAGCTTCTGTATTGTGCTTTCTTGGCCTGTGAGGCCCCAGTAACGGCTGTTGCTCAAGAACGTGCTTACTTGAAAGAATGGAAGATCGTGTTGAGCATTCATTTCAATCTTTCCTCATGGGATGGGTCTTAAGCATATTAAAGCAGCATGGTAGCACATGCTGTCCGTGGTTCAATAAGTGTTCTTGGCTGTCTGCCAGGTCAATGTATTCCCTATCTTTGGTCTGCATTTTGAAGCAGATACAGTTGATGTTGAGAAGCATATTGCATGGGGACAAGTTTGTCAACATGTTGCATTTCAAATATAAGTCTGGCTAACAAGCTTTGAGGATGATTGCATATTTTATTGATTCTAATTCTAACGATTTATGGTTTAAGTACAACCCAGAGTATACAGTAGTCAAATTCCTAGAATATGACTACCAGCCAGCATTAACCCTACAAAGATTGGATATCAACAAGGAAAAAAGCAAATATTCCACCCATCAATAGGCAAACATATCTGTCTTCGGCGAAATGATAAACCAACTCATCCAGCTCTGCAACTACATAGTTATTTAGGCAATTACTAAGGAAGCGGGAAACACTTCGAGTTTGAGCAAATCTATGCCAATCTTTGACTACTTGCCTGCATCCAGGTCTACAAGACTATATACCTTCGAAATTAACTAAGCAGTGCAACACATTTAAAATCTAATCCACCTACTACTTACATGTCTACAAATGCCGCTAAAATGAAGGCCACGACGAATGATAAACAAAAATACTTACATACAAGCTCGGCTTTAACTTCTTCTCTCAGAAGAGGGCCCGCAATACGGTGAATTCTCTCACTCACAGGATTCTTATCATTTAATGCTTCATTCGTTGAGTTCACAATTAAATCGCAATTAAGCTTGGTAATATCTCCTTCCCTACAGCAATAATAGACATGTCCGCTATAACAAGCACAATAAGGTTTCCACCAGTGACAAACAAAATCGCCATCATTAAAAGCTATAAAAGTAGTCACAAAGATTCAACAAACTTTACAACTGTGACTCAAAGATTTCTTCCAAAGTAAATTATTTCATTAAGACATCATCTGAAATCTGATCCAAGGGGTAAATGTGACAAACTTTTTACACAATTAAGCTACCCGTTCTAGATGTCCGCTGACAAGGGTGGCAAGAATATTGTTAACTGGATAAAATCAGTGCTAGCTTGCTTTTGCTTCGGAGTGTGACGAACCATCATCTTGATTTAAGACAAATACAATTACGGTATTTTCACGCATGTAACGCGCGCGTTATATGTGCTTTTGCATACCGCGCACCCCCTATGCGCGTCATTTTCGTGACGCGCTATCCCGATATTTTTTTTACATGTTCCCGACTTCCGCTCTTTCTTCTAAAGTACGCAACTTGGCACTCCTGGGCATACCTCACATCCTGTGATGACCAAATTTCAAATTCTGTCCATTATATTTTATACTCATTACACTCAATATTTACTTCACCACGTCTGAGGCAGATGGATGGATATTTTCGAAAGCGAAGTGCCTCAAGCGGCAAATAAACAGCTTCCTGACGGAAATGGGATGCCATATTGAAACCGAAGAACATCCAGATGTAGAGCCACAAGTAGCAAGTAAGGATTTTTCCTAGGTTTAAAACTACAATAACAAGATTCTTTGTTCTTTGTATGATATTGCCTGCAAAAATCTCAACAATAAAATATTTCTTGATAAACAATTTCTTTGAAAATACAGCACCGGCAATTACCTAAGTATATAATCGAAGATGTGTCTTTAAGTTAAAAACGTTTTAGTTGAATTATTGAATTTCATCATACGACTCTGGAAAGCCTTCAAAGTCCGATGCTTCATCGCTATCATTGTTAAAGTAACTCAGAACTGCTTGCAGACGCTGCTCCGTGACTTCTAAACTGACGTCGTCGTCATCGCGGTCACTACTTTGATCTCGGTAATCTTCATTGCCCGCATTTCTTTGTTTGTCAATCAATAAAATGGAAAGGGCAGAGGGCAGATTCTTGCATTTTAACATGCGTAGTTTACTTCAAGAGTTCATAGCGCCTCGACAGTAAGCAAAGCCCATGCGCGGCATATGCCCGGGCGCGCTATGTAAGAAATTTTTTACATGATTTCTTACTTTCTGCGCGTTACATGCGCGTGTGCGCTATATGCGTGAAAATACGGTAACTGCACAGCAATTCAGACAAGTCATTCTGTGTGCGTTGCTCCATAAGTTTGAAACCGAATACAAATAAAAGATATCAAAAAAACGAAACGAGCTCACATGAATTCAGTTCCTCTAAATTGCATTTCAAACTTGAATGAAATCTAAACCCATTAACCAAAAGCAATAATTTTCAGCTGCATATCTGAAGTGATAACAACACCAAATTCATGATTTAATCAAAAATCCATCATGGAAAGGTGAAAACATACCATAAACAAACTTTTTCATTTATCTCACTATTAACAGGAAAGGGACTGTCTCTTTCTTCTTGAAAATCTGGACATCTAGATGGCTTTGTGTTGGACCACTTCATCAAGCACTCAGCATCAACAACCCCAGACTCAGCTCCAAGTGGGTCCATCACAAAGATGGAGCCAGATGTTGGCACTTTGATCTGATATGCAACTCAATCTACACCTATAATTAAGTTCAAGGTAAAAAATAAATTAACATATCTGAGGCAGTAATAAATATGAACACATTTCCCTTACATTAACCAACTTGCAATAGAAGCATTTTCAGGTAGCAGCATAGTACATAAGGTAGAATACTTCCAATAGCACAACTATGCTAGTATGCAGCTGAACTCAGAATCATCAATACCATGAATTACATTACAATCTTAGCACACAGTATGTTTACCCATGTTTGAATCAGCATTGATCACTTCCAAGTACTACAAAAATGATGCATTGCAAGCGTTTAAGTGAGATGGATTGATACTGATGGAAACTTAAACAAGTTGTGTTTCTTCTAAAAGCCGTTGTAAATTTACAGCTACGTCAACCATTTAGTCACATAGTATGCCCTAAGTGCCTTCTGACTCGAATTAAAATGTAGCTGCTCGTTTCTATACATTTACACAAGTCGCATACAGGGAAAGACCTGAGAGATTTTCAATAATCTCTACCTACTAACTTTGCATGTCGCAACAAACTCTAACTACACCTCCCAGCATTTCCAGAATGCAGCTTACGAGAGATTTTAAGTTTCTGATTGATAATAATTTCATAGCTATCGGAAAGGGCTGCTTACAAAACAGTTCAACACAGCATATTTTCCTGGGTCCCCTAAATGTTTTCCATACCAAAGCACTAAAAAGATCAACAGACCAAGCCATAAATCAATGTTAATATTAAGATAACACAATTTAACTGGTAATTACATGTTCCAAGCATTTGATTGCCAGCCGGCTCGAAAAAAAAAACATCAGGGAGACCTTCGACAAAGCTCATAGATTCTGATTGACAGGGTAAGCTTAATTCCCCAGATGAGCAGACTATTTGCATACTTGTCAGACTGTGCTAAATGACCTTTACAAAGACGGCCCATTCCACGTACACTCAAGGGTGTAACATGTAGAAATTGAATCTATTTCTAATTTTATATCGTTTAGAATCTAATTTTGGTCATTAAATGTTTTTTTTCCAATTATTTTGAGGCTCAAAACATTATTAGAATTTCCAAATAATAGGATGTACAAGGGCGACTATAGAGATGCAAGAAACAAGCACATTTTACTGTTCAGAGACCCAATTTTAAAGTTGACTTTCACAAAAGCAAATATTGTTTTATGTTCACCATATGCACAATTTCAGCGAAACTATTTGACCTCACAAAAAGCTGAAATTTGCGTGTGCTATGCTGTGTTGGGATGGGTGTTTCAATTATACCAAACCGGAGACTTTTACTCTTCGACCATGAAAAGTATGTTTTCTATTTTCAGCAGTTGCTCCCCAAAATACACAAATTCTAATAAGATTCAAAGCTATCGTCTAAGTGCTGAATAACAAACTTCCAAGTTCCACCATAAGCTCTGAATTCGATCTCTCTTCTCATGCAAGGCAATGTCATGCCTCGGACCAAGTCTAATCACATCGTAACCGAACTAGTGGTGTCATAGAACTTTTGGTACCATTCAACCCATCACCTCAGATAGCAATTTATCAATGTGACATACCCTGCCCTTGCTGTACTCTACCGGTCCAATTGCTAACTGCCATACATTTAAAACCCTTCACAATGAAATCTCCACTCTAAATAGGCGAAAATTTTAGTCAGCTTCAATTGCTTCACCATCTGAGAACCCACCAAAAATAAACGGAATCCGCCTATTTTGACGAAATCCATGGTCTAGCTACAGTTGCCTTTTAAAAGCTCTTAGCAAATTTATTCTCAACACAATAGCACAAAATCATCTGACTGGATTAATAAGTTTTATGAAGCACTATCTAGCACCCAGTAAATAACAATGGTGCCAATCTACACACGAGACAACTTTCCATCGATTCATGTGGACAAAGAACATAGGTTTATCCGAGGAAACATTAGGGCTATTCTAAAGCACTGTTCAAGGGCTCTGTCGAAGAGCGCTGTTCCTTCACAACAATTCTAGCAGAAATTATTAAATATAAAAAAAAACTGAGCAGTAGTTATCTTAAGATTCCTAAATAATTAACAAAAAGCCAAGGAATAGATGAAGAGCACAATATTATACATACACAGTGTTTCGAAGGCGTGCAAAAGTTACATACAAAAGTTTTGGAAATACAAGGCAAGAAATTCAACAGATGATGTTATCGTACATTGATGGTAGAGGTGGTGGTCTGACCCACAGCGCGCGGGTTAGCCACAGCTTGCGGTGTCGAATGACTATGACGCACGCATAGGTCGTCCCGATTCGAGCCGCGTTAGGGCAGGTAAGGTACTGATATGACAAGAACGTATTGCGTGGGGCACCAAGCTTTTTGTAGTAGACTTAGTTTGTACTAGACTCTTTGAAAATAATGAAGTATGTCGAGTCTCCATGTATATTAAAATAGAAATCGTTATTCGCAGGAATCTGCGTGAAAATTTAACCGAATGGGCCAAAGACGTTCACTTCTACTTCACTATGAATATGTGCTCTGACTGAAATATTCTCTGATTTCTGACTGTTGCGGACCAGAGTAGTCAAAACAAAAATCTGTGACAGTAATCCATTACAAGGATCTCCGGAGTCCATATAAGCAATGTCATCAATCTTCGACACAAAGAAATCCAAAACACACTTAATGTCTTTGATAGAAGGTAATTGGCTTGTGTTGTAACGAGATTACGCACGCAACGACATGGCGCTTTTCCACTGCATCCAAGGTGAAAAACGAAATCAGAATTGCGGTCATTTGACGGCTATGCGACACTTTTTACTTGCCCCGACGTTTTGATGCGACGCGAGGCCTGGTCGAGATATCGATGCCTTAAAATTAATTTGAACGATTTCTAATAATTTTCGTCTCGAGAAGGCATATTTTCACGTGCTCTTGAGTAATTGCTGACCCATTATCATTCAATCTTCAACATAACTCTGATTTTACCACTGCAGCTTCTACTACTGCTAGTGCTACCGCTTATGGTACTACTACTACTACTACTACTACTACTACTACTACTACTACTACTACTACTACTACTACTACTACTACTACTA
>QQSS02222653.1:0-10681 GCA_003687565.2 Craspedacusta sowerbii
TATATATATATATATATATATATATATATATATATATATATATATATATCATCTATGATATCTACGTTATATTAGATTACATTGGTTAAGTTTTTTACTACTTACGAGCAGTCTTCCGTACAGAATCTTGTGATTACTTGTAAGCAGAGTCGGCGCGATGCGCTAGCGAGTAGCGAACAGATGCCTTAGAAGGTATGAAAAGATAACAAAGGTTAAGACATATCCACATAAAATACTTGAAATGACATTAGAGCATTCGTTTTAGTAGCATGACCCCCAACATTCTTCATAAGCACCAACGCTTTTAAGTAAGCACGTTTCAGCTATTTTTAGATTTCCCAAAAAGTCAGCTGCGTGGTTCTCACATTTTCAGACATGGTTTAGAAGCGGTTTTATTTGGCACAGCAGGAAACTGATAGAAAAGAGGAAGCAAAATGCGATATGAATAAAGTCGCAAGACGCTAACAGAGGCTCGTCCTGATATTATGCCTAGCAATATGGAGTCAAATACAATGGCTTTCTGCGTCCTTCCAACTTTGCAAAAGATCCGATGAAAAACATGTACAAACCAGGTCTCTGTGTGCATACAGCCATGCAGTGGCTTTTGGAGCCAAAGTTATTCGCGTTCCCCTGGCACCCTCCGTAATGAAATCTTTCGCACTTGCCGGTAACATCGTTGAACCACCATCTTGAAATCAATGCTTCACATGGTCCGACGACTTTGGGAAGCTTGCATATTTCGTTTCCCACTTGGAAAAAGTAATGTGAGGAAGTAATCATGTGAGGAAGTACTAGAGCCAGAATGAACATAGCATAGCGAAACCCTTAACGTGAAGGCCGTGCTCCCACGCACTTCATCAAACGCGCACACGACACACACACGCACACACAAAATCTATACTCACGCAAAGACAAACTCTTGCACACACATACAAACATGCGCGAGCACATGCACATAAAAACACCCACACGCAGAAACACTTCATTTATTGGCCGCCAAAGAAGCAACGTGGAAACAGGAAGCAAACAGGAGCTTTGAGGCCACCCACATGCTTGTACTAATACACGGAACATGGCTTTCGCTACATTGTGGGTTGTTTCATCGGAAGTGGTAGCCCAAGAAGCAGCCCTCTTTTTCACCACAACCGCTCGCGTCGAACGCTTTTTTTCCTCCTTCAAAAGATCTGTACCGTGAAAACATTTTAAGATACAGCTAATAACTCAGGAACATCTGAAAATGACCCCCGTGCCTCACCTTGACACAGGTCCAGCTTTCGGCAGCCAATTTCCGCGGTCACCAGACGCGGCATGAAAATGGCAGTAGCCAAAACCATGCAGGTTACCAACCTCAAACCTGTCCTGCACATATCCATGGTTAGTCTAAATGTAATTACGCTTGAGGATTAACTAATATTCTAATATCAAGCAACCACACTCAAGCTTGACCATATACCGTCCTCAATAAGACTACCCAAAGGGAAAACTGGAAAAGCATGGAAGCTGCCACTTGAACGTTTGGAGGTCTTGAAAAATACATTCATCATCAATACAGACCACAAAAAACAAAGCTGAAACTTCAGCGCAATCATCCCAGGTTTCGCGCTCTTTGCACCAGCAAAGAATGCTATTTCACGACATGCTTGCTAACTTCTTTTCTTTTCGGGCAGCAAAGTTCAGAGCTCTTATGGAAAGCATTTACTTACCTTGGCAAGATAATACTAGCAGCTATCTTCTCTGCTTCAGTGGCCGGTACAGCTGATTTAACTTAATGCTACGATTTGATGACGTGCACAAGGTTTTCACGAGGAACAGTGGCGCGATCGCTCTTGCCACCTGGATAACTCGACCTACGATGTTGTGTCATGCGTCGGAGTTGTACGTCTAGAAAGTGCGTATGAAAAAAAGCGATTCTTTTGTGGACATCTACGTAGTTTTGTTCCCACGCGTCACGCACGTAACGAAAACAAACCTGAAGTGGCGCAAGAATAGGAACTATTTGTCTGACCAAGAAATTTGTTGCGTAATTACTTTCGCTCGCGGTGTTTGCATGCGGGCTTCGTAAACAAAGAAGACCGTCCGCTATAAGCCATCACGATTTAATGATAGTCGACACAAGCAAAGTCTTGTTTGTCAATGATCTTGGCAATACCGAAACCGTAAGTTTTCGTATGTTGTTTTCTAATTGCCTGGCAGTCACCACGGAGACAAATAGTCTGGTCGTCGCAAATATTTAAAATTAATGAGTCGCCAACCAGAAAGCTGGCTCGCTTTTCTCGCGAAGCTATTCCGTTTGCTTAGCACACATGGCGGTAATCGTACAACTCCATGGTATATAATAGCTGTATGCTAGCACCTCAGCAACGCACGTCAAGCATGCTGGGAGGCTTCTCATGCCAGCCCTGAATGAGACTTTCATCCCGCGATTTCTTTTCTTGTGAAACCACGTCTTGGAACTTAGCACATCTGCCTTTCATGTGCGTAGCAAAAGCCAGACAAAAAAAAGGAATGCAATATAAAATAGACGGAGCGGACGTATCAGAGAGGTTTCGGCTCCTGGCATTGAACCAAACTATTGCGTTACAAGAACAGCACTCACACACACAAAGGCCTGCAAACTCTTGGTCGGCAATTTGTCGCTCTATCTTGCCACAGAGCAACTCAGCGGCGAAAGTGAAGATTGTCATACGCAATGGTTTACCACCGCTACAGTGACATCATTAGGGTTGGTGTCGCCGGTGTGGCAAACTCTTCGTGTCAAAACAAAATCAGCCTTTTCTCGCATCAATATGCACGGGTACATCTTAATAGAGTAGTAACCACCAAATCAAAAATTACCGCAATGAAATGCTAAAAATTATTAAAACTGGTTGTCGAGCTTCTGCGAGGGGATACCAATCAATAAGTCGGGGAATATTCTAGGACTGGTAACCCAGGTAACGATGAATTGCTTGGTTTCGTTAATGCTTGCATGTGTGAGTGTGTTTGTGTGTATACAAGCGTGGTATATGCTTTGTGTATGGGTACTATGTGCTATAGTGGCACTCAAATATTCATGCTACATTCACTTGCCACGATGGACTTTTCAGTATGTTGTGATAACCAGTTTTCTACAGGTCTGTTTTAATTCCAGTCGTCAAACTTGTGGCAGCCGTACAAGGAGTTCCAGGAGAAAGAACACTGACACTTTATGGAAGCTCTTCCAAACTTGGAAGTTTGAACTATGGGCCATGATGCAGAGACTACAGAGGCAACTTGTGTGTTATGTGTATGGACATGATTAAAGAATGAGATAAGATTTTCTAAAAGAGGAGATGATTTTTTAGGGTAAATGTCGTGCACTAAGAGGCAGTCTCGGGTATAAATGTAATGAGTAAGTTTAAAAACATTTAGCAATCCAAAAATTGGACCTGTTTGTGCATTGTAGCCTGCGAAGGTCATTATTCTGACGGATTTATTTTGAAGGACTGCCAATTTCTGAATGCCAGACTTATGTAATCCTCAGATTTGGCAGTCATAAGACAGATGGGGAAGAAATAAGGAGTAGTATATAATCATTGTATCTTAAGGTACCTTATGTCTACAACTGGCAAGCATATTATTCTCCTTCATTAACTTAGCAGCAATGAAACTAACATGCTTGTGGAAGGACAGGGACCCATCCACAAGTATCTCAAGGTGCAAAATTAAATCGGATGGGTATAAGCGAAATCCATTGATTGTTATTCTTACTCCTTCAGGCTCTTTTGTGTGGTCGTGCCTGAAAATTATCCTTTCTGATGTTGCATTATTGAGAGATATTTGGTTGGCTAACAGCCATTTACAGAGGTCTTTCAGGTCTTTGTTCATATCGTTATTGAGGGCCTTGACTGAAGATGCAATGCAGAGTAGGTCTGTATAGTGATGGATGTAACATGAATTCATACAGCTATGAAGATCGCTTACATACGCTAGAAGTAACAAGGGTCCTAGGACGGAGCTTTGGGGTATACCATACTTAATGTTAACTGGCTTGGAGGAATGGCCTAGTATTGATACAAATTGCTTCCTGTTGGTTAGGTAAGATTAAAGCCAGCCATTTGAAAGCCCTGTGACTCCACAACAGTTAAGCTTTTCCAACAAGCTGGCTTGGTTGACCATGTCAAAGTCTTTTTGAACGTCTACAAAGACACTGCAAGCAATTTTACCGGCATCTAAAGCTGTTCGTATCTTCTCGGTAACAAATATTTTTTCGGGAGCCAAATTGATGGTCATAGATACAGCTATATACGTTCATGAAGTTATAAATCCGAAAGTAAAATACCTTTCCAAATATCTTGTCAAGATTAGATAAAGTGACAATTTGTCGATAATTTCTCTTGTCTAGGCGAGAACCTATTTTATGTACCGGTAAAAAACAAGCAGCTTTTAAAAGTAAGGGAAAGTTCCTGTTGTGACTGAAAGGTTGATCGCATTGAACAATGGAGAAATAAGCTAATGTTTCATTAGTTGCAGGAAATTAGTTTGAATACTGTTTGGTCCAGTGGCTTTAGCGGGGTCTAACTGAGAGATAATTGCAAGCCCTTCAAGGGGACAGGTTAAGAAAGTTAAGTGTCACCCCTCTAGATCTTTACTAATCGCCATAGACCTTTTCCACATGTTCCTGTACGATAGAATGTCAGCTCATGACGGTGCCTCCCGGTGCTGCCCGCATCCACCTAGCAAAGCCACGGCTCCGCTCGCCAGACTTGCAGACAGCAACAGACCGCCGTTCTGTATGCAGGTTTCTCGAATGTTTGGCGGCTACCTTGCATAGGGCCGCAACCCATTGATATTCCTTGAAACTCATCATTTTTATTATATCCCGTCATTCGTCATGCAAAATCCCTACCTGCAGCAAGAAATTCCGTGTTATTCAGATATGCTTATTGCGGTTTTCAACATAGTTCTGCTGAGTAATTGCCATTTAATGATATCGTTCCTTTTGCATAATATGAAGGCTCCATCACTTTATGGTGATAAATTTATTAGGAAATCATTTTTAATTACATGTACTTTTAATTTTAAGGTTTTGCATACTGTGAGTGTTTATCAACAGGCGCTTGTTAATAATTTGTTAGAATTTTCTTTTCACCAGTAGCTATTCGTAGTAAAGGTATTCTTAGTGTTCGCACTACTGTTATGCTTACCATATGGTAAATCGAAACAATCAAACAAACATCACTGAACCGCAGGGTGCTGATTTTTGGAAACGTTGGGTCGAGTTGATTCACAGGGGTTTAAGGGTCAGTGATTCGCTTTCGCTTACGTCAAATGTAGATTGTCGGCAAAAATTGGAAGAGCTAACCATTATGTCAGTGGGTATCGAAACTACTGGCATCTGCGGTTGAGACGAAGGAAGGACCCTGTCATTAAAGGGCGTTGTGACGTATTTCTTTGCGCACTCTTTTAGTAGAGCTTTGTGAAGTTTTGTTTGATTATAGTAAACAACAAACTATTATTTTCACCCCGGCGTAATCAGAAAAATGCAGGGCAAATGTAAGTAAAATTTTCGCCGTATCTGCCACGGCGACCGTAAATTGCAATTTCAGGATATCGTATCATTTACAGGATGATCCTCTACTGATACAGAAAACTTCAATAATAAAGAAAGTTGTACTACAACTTTGTAGACGCGATCATGAAAATAAAACGCTACTTTTCAAATTCCATTTTATACAATATATAAGAACGACTTAAAAGAAACTCGTCATGCCTACAAGTAGATCACTTATCAAGCACATCCCAGAGATTGATATCCTTCCGCAATAGTTGACAAAACTTCGGTACTATGCAAACCCGTGTTGCAAATGTGAATGGGCTCTATTTACCCCATGCATGCATTTGATTAAAAGCAAAACAAAACAAAAGAAAAGGATTAGGTCCAAGGTGCAGCAGGAGTTCCACGAGCAGACAGGAACAGCCTGACGTTGTCTCAGAAATAGACGGACGCTATCTCCGACAGAAGCTTCTTGTAAGTACCGTAGTAGTAGTTTAGGTAGTCTCAGCAAGATTCCGCTGCTGCTATTAATTGTCAGTAAATCGTAGAAGAGCAACATTGATAAGCAACTACCAGGGCAAGTGTCCTGCGCAAGTTTCTCGCCAAACCCGGTAACGTGAAGAAAATGGGACAAGTTATTTAATACACAGGGGGACGCCTTCCTTTTGCAACAAGAACCTACGAATATATTCTTTTTTTTTTTATTGAGGAGAGAGCGTCGCAGAAATTGGGATTATTCCGTAAGCACGGACGAATGTATTGGCCAGTTCTTACTTTCGAGTATATAATACTACCAATGGACTTGCTATGTGAGATTCGCTGCAGATGGAGGTTTAATTTTATTCAGTTTTATTTGCGTACGTTCAGACGGTGGCTGCATATCAGATCGTACAATACTGCTTGCTTGGATTCTTATACTACTGCGGATCACTATGAGTGAACGGCGATGTGGTCTGACAAGATGAGTGATTTTTATCTCCATTTCTGATGTTCCTTTATAATTCGCACTTAGCAGGTTGCCATGGCACCGCTTTCGTCTGAATTCGAATCATATCCACGCGCAGTTTTCAGGATTCGAATTCGTAAGGGGAGCTAACTTCGTGATTGTATAGTGGTACACCTGCTTCTTACCTTGTTTCTATCCATGGTTACCTCTATACTTGCAGGTTGTTAGGCTTCGTAAACATCATGTACAACTGAAACAACCGACTGTTCGGCACACTAATGCTTGTTTTGACCCCTCTCCGCTCAAGAGCACACCCCATTTCATTCTGTAAGGCACGCCTCAGCGCCATTATCCCATGAGCTTCGAACCTATACGTCCATATAGTGGACGAATCTTGACCGCTAATGGCGTTCCATGAAAAGGCCCACGGAGAAACATTAGCGTTCTTGACGGCCTTTTTGGAGAACCATTCCGTGAATTCAATACAGATTAGCTAACTGGCTCAAAACTTCTTGTTGACAAGCGTTTGTATTTTTATGCAGCACATTTTTATGATAATGTGGCCAATTACATTAATACTTCTACTATGTCAGTATTGTCTTTAATTTATCCTATTTCTAGATACCATTTATTTTCTTTGAAGTGTGGAATGCTTCTATCTATAAAGAGCGCTTACTGACGAAATAAAGCCTTGTTGCCCTTAGCTGCTGTAAATCGACGAAACGTTGAGAAAGGGAAAGGAAAGAGTCTTGAGTATCGCAAGTATACGATCGGGGCTATACTCGTCTAGCTTAAAGGCGATTGTACAAAGGATGGAACTAAACGCCGCGCTAGACACAGCCAAATGTCTTTGATGTTTTGATGTCAAAGAAGACCTCAAAGAAGTCTGAAATTTTCAGAAGCGTTGGAGTACAAGCAGATTAAGGCGTGAATCCAACGGAAAAAATGCTTATCCGGTTCATTCGCGTTGTTAAGCAATTGATCAGCTTTGGCCTACAATTGAAGTCAAAATGTTGACAAAGATAAACAAAGAAATCCTTCTCAGGTATTTGCTGGGCTCACTCTTCGGCTGCTGATGAAATGATGAAGCTCAAAAGCGCTTCCCTACTTGAGGATTCTACTGCCATGACAATTACTCACAGAAACGTCTATCTCACATTTGAAATCCCAAATGATCGACCCAAGTTTATAAGGCATGCCACGGTATTCGTGATCATACTTGTGAAGAAACGCAGGTCATGAAAGGAACATGTTTTTGAACAGCAGACATGTTTACTGTGTAAATCGTGTTTCATATCAAGTTGTTTTTTCATTAGTTATCGTTTTCGTGTGGCGTGCGCAATAGATTATCTTATATTTGTAGCGAGACTAGACATACTTAAATTATAATCACATGTTTGTATATAGTTGTTTTTTACATTCTGCGTGGAGACCAGACGGTGAAGGGATCATCCGCGACTAAGCGAACTCTAGCCGTCTGCAAGTTACGTTTTTGTATATATAGCAAGCTTATGAGTAGTTTATCAGAATAAGAGTTCCAGCGAGAGTAAGAGCTCAAGAGAGAGTAAGAGTTCAAGTTGTAGTTACCAAGTCGCAAATAGTTCTATCTCGCAACGAACCGTAGTCGCACACTCTCACCACAATACTCGCTAAGTTCTATCAGTAAGAGGAAAACGCTTCCAAGTTTAACCTAGCACGGTTGATGATGCGAGAAATTAATTCAATGTGTTTCGAAGCTCCCGTCATTCCCCGAATAGACCGTTTCCAAAACGCAGCAGTCCGCGAAGTGACTTTCGATCAAGGAAGAATGAATACGACCCCTGAGAAAGTGACTGGTTGACGATAAATGGTCAAACGATTTCTTGAATTCGAGGCAGCGTCTGGCACATGGAAGAATGGCTACTTTGCCTTACGGAGTGGGTATGTAATAATTACGTACAATTAGTAATACATAATAGGTGTTTGGTGCGGTCCACGCAGCGGTCGCAGAGTTGCACCAAATGTGAACAACAGCAACAACAACGACGATAAAAACAACAACAGCAGCAACAACAGCAGCAGCAACAACAACAGCAACAACAAAACAGGTCATATATTTCTTGGATACATTCACTAAAATTCACATTCAAGCCCCCATTGCTATAAACAATATCAGTCCAAGTCACATCGGTGACGTAGTGGGGTTGGAAAATTTATACGCTTATTTACGTTTCATACATTGCAACATAAAAAATTATACAGACAAACATCAGCTAAAATCAGCCGGTAACAAGAGCGCTTACTGGCGAAGGAGAATGCGCGATGATATAGCACAAAAAATCCACATTACTGATTTACCAAAAAAAAGAAAGAAAAAAAAACTAAAAGAAACACTAAAATCAAACCAAAGTACTCGACTATCTAAACAATTTGTTCCGAAAGACGTCAGAAAGATGCACGAAGCAGCTCGCAAAGATAGCGAAGTTAACATTAGCAGATGTGATTCTACGATGTTCGCACTAGCTCATTCAGACAAGATTCAGATTTTCCAAACATCCATAAGTGATTTACCTTCAAATAAACCAAAAACGAAGGACTTTCCACCTAAATCACCAATTCGAATTTCTACAATGCAAGCATATGAGATCGAGAAATTGAAACAAACTGCTTATCTAATCCCTCCTCTAAAAAAAATGGATTTCTCCCGATTATAAAAGCGAGCATCTTTCTGCAATCCTTCAGGATGGGCGACCTAGTACAGTATGTGACTATTTACGGCAATGATGACAAATCTCTCTTTGGAGCAACTCCCTTGGGGCGTGCTTTTTCTTTCATAGCCTCCTCAAACTTTAGGATTCTAAATAAAGAAGTGCTTTCAATCCAAAGCACCATAATTACCTTCTGCATATTAGAAACGAGAATATATTATGTGTTTTCGGTAATATATTACCGCAATTTGTAATAGGTAATATTATAGAATAAAAGCTATACTAATTATATAATAAAATATACAATAAGTTATATGGAAACATAAAAACGTATTTTCACAACAACATTCATTTACTCATTAGATCCCGTATCTATACATACCCTATCCCCCCCCCCCCCAATCCATTCACACATTCATTCATAAACACCTCGCCTCAGAAACTCGTGTGCTGTCATCACAAACACATAGGAAGGGCAGCGAGAATGAAGCACATGTCAGCTTACAGTTTCAGTACAGAGCTTTTCTTCCCCAACATCATGAACAAGAAATCGTTGTACGAGATAGAACCTACACAAAGCGGGGCAAAAAAAAAAAAAAAACGGAACGATTACCACCGACAATTAATACCTGCATCGCATGTAAACATCGACAAATCCCTGAACAACAGCA
Organism: Craspedacusta sowerbii; assembly: GCA_003687565.2. NCBI lineage: Eukaryota > Metazoa > Cnidaria > Hydrozoa > Limnomedusae > Olindiidae > Craspedacusta > Craspedacusta sowerbii. The sequence continues at coordinate 9,820 of QQSS02222653.1, forward strand.
AGCACAAAGAAACTAGTGACCTACAATAAAACCAGGACCAGACTAGGCAGAGAAACCTAGCAATAAACCGAACAAACGGGCGCATGGAGAGTGAGCTCTTGGTTTAATGTAAGCACGGAAGTTTCAAAATGTTGTGAAATTCGCATACGCCCGTTCCAGCGGAGAAAACGCTTGTAGAGTTATGTGAGGCTGGCCTAACCTCGATTTTCACGGTCCACTTCGGCGATCATCTTTTTTAGCTCAAGATGAGTCTTAGCTTGACCTAGCTTCTCCATCATCATCTTCAGTTCCATAATATCTGAAGTAAGGATAAAGATGTTGCCAACGCAGAACTCTAAATAAATTGAGCCTATTTTTTCCCTTCGCTTTTGTTAAGGGAGAGACGGTTGTAGAAATAAAACATAGTTTCAACCTAGGCACCAGGCAGAAAGGAAATTCTTATTTTAAAATTCATTTCTTGAGTGAAAAGCTTATAGGCTAGTGTCGGTAATTCAAACCAGGAACTGCAAAAGACATAATGGCTTTGCAAAGCATAAGCAAGCCTAATACAAATCAGGGTTCCAATCAAACATTCAAACACGGCAATACCCAAAATATCAAGGGAGGGAATTTAAAGCCATGCCACGCACCTATGTCTCCGGAGTTGTCCACATCAAACTCCATGAATTGCTCTAGATAAAACACGGAATTGCATAGTCAGCCGGAGGCAGAACATAACGCAATGCTTAAACAAAACACGCAAGGCATTAACAAACATACATACATGCATGCGCACATACATACACACATACATACATTCATACATACATACATACATACATACATACATACATACATACATACATACATACATACATACATA
>QQSS02222675.1:0-10681 GCA_003687565.2 Craspedacusta sowerbii
ATATACCCGAATCCGTTAACAAACTAATTCAGGCCCTGTATGGCGACTTCGCAACAGCGGTAGCAACGGACAACTTTTTAACTGAGTATATACCGGTCAAAATAGGAGTTCTCCAAGGAGAGTGCCTCAGCCCGCTAATTTTTAATATGACGATGAACTCGTTTATCCAACATATCCGATCTCCTCAATACAAACAACTTGGATTCCAGTTCTCGAGACTCTTCCATCACCGCCACTGGTTCCAGTTTGCAGATGATGCGGCAGCCGTTAGTAGTATTGAGTCGGAAAACCAAATATTACTAAACGCATTTGCCAAATGGTGTGCATGGAGCGACACGATTGTGCAGGTTGACAAACGCTTCGCGTTTGGAATGGAAAAAGTCGGTAGTTCGTCCAAACAACTAAAGCCGAATTTATTTCTCAATAATAGAAGAGTTAAGTCTGTGGAAATAAGCGATTCCTTCGAGTATTTAGGGAAGCACTTCTGCTTTTCAATGTCACAAGAAGGCAACAAAGTAAGACTGGTGGAGAAGCTCACATCCCTCGTCGAAAGGATTAACTCTCTCCCACTGCATTCAAAGTCTAAACTGCAAATCTACCAACTATTTGTATTATCCAAGATCAGCTGGGACCTAACTACTGCACACTTGTCTGAAACTTGGGTCAAACACTCACTGGACAATATAGTCTCACGCTACTTCCGCCTCTGGTTAGATATACCCATCAACGGTAGTCTTAATATAGTAACCCTCTCCAGGGAGCGTTTTGGATTGAATGTATACCTAGTCTCATCGCGCTTTGTTCAATGTCAGGTCTCATATAGGAGTTGCTTATAGAACTCAAACAATGCAGACGTTGTCTCCATCCACGAAGCGACCAACAAAGGCAGGAACATTAGAATAAATAAATACGTGTCGACTAGAGAAGCCATCAATGACATCAGGATCGTGACGGAAAACCGGATCAAAGACTACCTAGCAACACAGTCGATAGTTATCAAGGCCTTTCCGAATTTAATTGCTCGGTCTGCGCCATGATCGCGCTCGAAAACTGCGTCTGCCTGTGTTGCGTGGGCGCATTAATGAATACATTTCGAAACTTCCATATACACAAGCTGATGCCATGCACTAAGACATGAAATTGTCTTCTTACAAACTATAGCTATTTAACAAATAGTAACTAGTGGCTTCCTATTTAAATGTTATTGGAATAGCCTTCGAGGCAAATATGAAAACATTGCCTTAAATAGGGTAAAACCATTGAAATAGTGCTTAAACGCACTGGATGTAATTTACTGCGCACTAGGACCTACTTGAAGTGATCTCACTAATTGTTCTAAGACTTAGCCTAGCAACATTTAAATATTACCAAGATTTAAAAAAAGCATATTCACGGTTTATCTTAGTGTGGGCCTTGGGTCTAACATCTAATATGTAAAGTGCCATCATCATCTCAATGATCTTAAAGTAAGAAATTTCTTTGTTGCTCAATCTAGCCTCAATCCCAATGACTTCAAAGCGATTAATAGATGTTTGCATCGCTATGCGATAGAAAGACGGAGTCAAGGAAAGAAAAATTAGGATATAGAATTATACTCCGTAAAATATAACAAGACGCTAGCACTGGTAGCGAATAAAGTAGGAATTTGCAATGATAGTGGTAATTGTAGAAAATAAATATTGTATAAATACGGTGTTCGAGGAGAAAAACTAGTAAAGGCTCAAGTGCACTGCAGCGTATTAAGACGTGTTCTCCGCTTCCTCGTGCCTCCCGAATGATAGGGTAAATTTCCTTGCCTGCGGATCGTCGTAGGGGCGATAGTCTCGATTTGAACTTGGCCTATCTCGTTCCCTCTATAACACATCCACCATTGAGTAAAGGGTGCGCAAATTTGCACCTCGTTGCATCGTATCCACTGACGTAAAAACGTGTGTGCCCTTCTGCGCCTGATATTGGTAATTGGATCGGTCGGACTGTCCGTAAACGCAGAAACAGCACAGCACAGCACGTAATCTTAGAACGGTTGAAAAATCATGGCGGATTACCAGCGAGCATCGCTGGATAATCGCGGTACCTTATCGACTGGTTTACTTTTTGGGAGCTTGCCTGTCATCGTGTACGCATAGGTACTTTTTTGGCCTTTGTAAGTTTCTCCTATGTTACTTGCTTGCATACGTAGCTTTAAAATAGTTTTGAACTCTTGTAGAGAATGTATAATATTTTGTTATCGATGGCATGTGTAGTCTCTACTCCTTGGATGTTAGACTTAAAAAGCTTTTAGTTACGATAATCTTTTAAGCAGACACCAGCTTTCCTGGGTCATATGATGATGTCCGGGTTGAGCTTGAGTCGTTAAATTTCATTTATTTGCATTAATTTCATTGGCAGTGCACAGTAGATGATTCCTAAAATACTGGATTTTGTCAAGATTTGGTTTTACCATACTGCTACCATTAAAAACTCTGGAATCAAAATCGGGAAGAATCAGCGAGCAATATATTTCGTTTCAATGCCAGTCATGTTGTTGAAATAACATCTTTAACTAGAGCTCATTAATATGGTAATACTATATCTGATAGAGCAATATTAAGTCCATAACACCCTAGTTAGCCATATGCCGGTCCTTATTCCTATGTAGTGTGAGCATGGTTGGTATCATCTAGCAGCTTACTGTTGGCTATAATAGAGTTAGGCAATGTTTGAGACATATTTCATCTGATAGCTTATGTTATGTGTTTGTACATATTAGGTTGAGTGATTCGGGGGGGGGGGGGGCATTAAAACATCTAAAGGCAGTCTAAAATAAAACATCCTAGTAAGGTGCAGTATATGTTTATATATTTTAATTTTGTATATCATTAAAACAAGGCAAAACAAAGCAAGAAACATGATTGTTTGTTAAGTCAACTACGCTGTCATAGTGCTAGTTTTTTATGTTGTTTTTTTCTGAAAATTCTGAAAAGTATATATACAATGACAGCTACCTTCTTAACAAACAATTTGACTCTTGTTCAGTTTATTTGCTGTTTTATTTTTATGAAAGTTGCTGACTTTGAATATTTTATGAGGATCAAGTACTTGGTCGCATTAAAAATTATGCTTTCATGTTTTCTTGCTAATTACAATCGTGTTACTATTTTATTGCTGGTGCTCTGTAAAGTAATGAGGCCAATATGATCTAATATTCATTTTATTTTCACACTTGATTTTTGAAAAAGGGTTAGCCTGTGATAATTTAAAAAATTTATAAAGTTCCTAATTCCTGTATGAAATCCACTAGCTTAAGGCAGATGCAGATTCTTTTATTTAGAAAAGAGAAACCCTGTTGTGCATGTCTCCTTTGCAAAGCATTTATAATAAACAGAGCATATTTGCTTGCGAACTATTAATTAAATTCAATTATGTAACTGATCAAAGCCACTCATTCAGTGTTCTGGGAACCAGAGGCCTTGCATTGTTGCATCTTCCTGGCTTTTGTAATCCTTGTGATTAAGTGTTTAGGCAGTATTTATTTGACCTGCATATGTAAAATGCTATTAAAATGCTCAGGGACTGTGATTGGATTTGAAAGACTGCTCGTATTTTATTTGGTTTGCTTTTTTGTTGTTGTTTTGGTTAACTCTCTCAGGAATGAAAATTAATGGGAAATGTGTACAATTTGGATGGAGCTATAAATTACTTGCGGATTGTCCTGTGACTGTGGCTTAAAGCATAAACTTTTATGTCGTTGAACTTAAACTGAGAAAACTGTAAGAAAAAATTTCCGGAAAAAACGACAAAATAAAAATATCCTACATGCAGAGAGATGGTGATCTTGTAGCATGAGAATGTAGTTTACTGTTGGGTAGAACTGCTTTTGATGCTACTTTCCAAGATGGCGTAAGGGTGCCAGATTTTTTAGCTATGCATGTTGGTTTAGGATTATTGTTGTTACATTTTAATGTAAATTTAGATGAGAATAGCTAGATTTTTCAGACCTTTTAGATCGCATCATTGTATTTTGTGGCTCTTCATCTGGTTTTGGTGAGGCATTGATCCCCCACGCTTGTTTATTGTATTTCAAGCTATCTTTTAAGTTAAAATATGTACCTACTTAGAAAATTGACGTTCACGAACAGGGCGCGGGGCGTTTTCTTGTGAGGTTTTGTATAGGAACTAGCTGTGTGATGACAGTGAGTACTGTCAGGTACTATCAAATATCCAAGTTTGAAGGTCAGTCTTGTTATTTTTAGTCACTAATTGCACCCCACAGCAGAATATTTTTTTTTTCATGTTTCTGTTTCAGAGATAATATTTAGTTTCTGCAAACTTTTCATTTCAGCATATTAGCTCTTCTAGTAAAACAAGAAATCATGGATTCGTCAGTCGTCTCCGATTCTGAAGGACAGGCGTACGAAGTGGGCCCCTTGGACATGCTTGTTTTGTTTTCGTTTGTTGGTTTTCTTGTATACTACTTCTGGAAGCCAAAGAAGAAGGAAAACGAGGCCATTCTCAACGGTCTCCAAAGCTTGAAGTTATCATCGCAGCCAGTGGTTGTGGATTCAAGTGGCTTTTTGGTGAAGATGCGGACCGGTGGAAAGAAAGTAGCCGTGTTTTATGGATCGCAAACTGGCACTGCTGAAGAATTTGCCAACCGGCTGGCCAAGGATGCCAGTAGATATGATATTAAGGCTGGTGTGTTTGACCCGGAGGAGTGCGAAATGGAAGAGCTAATAGAGCTAAAGCAGGAGATTCCCGATTGTCTCGTGATATTTGTCATGGCGACGTACGGCGAGGGTGATCCGACGGACAACGCTGTGCCCTTCTTGGAATGGCTGCGCGAGGAACGAGACCTCGTCGGATTAAACTTCGCAGTGTTCGCGCTGGGAAATAAGACGTACGAGCATTATCAAGCTACCGGTCGCTATGTGGACAAGCGCATCGAGGAGCTAGGGGGAAATCGTGTGTACGAACGTGGCGAGGGAGACGACGATGCCAATATCGAAGAGGACTTCATCGAATGGCGGGAGCGGTTTTGGCCGGCTGTCTGTAAATTTTACGGCATTGACGAGAGTTTGGTGAAGGGTGCCAATCGCCTGTCGATGTCTGCTTCCAGAGACTACCGTCTCGAGCTGCTCACTGACGTTGCTGAGAATCGGGTTTTCAGAGGCGAGGTTGCTCGCGTGGGTTCGTACGATCGTCAGCGACCACCTTACGATGCCAAGAATCCTTTCCTGGCCAGCGTGGTGGTCAACCGTGAGCTACATAAAGGAGGCGACCGGTCGTGCATGCATATTGAGATTGATATAGCCGGGTCTGGCATTCGGTACGAAGCAGGTGACCACGTGGCTGTTTACCCGACGAACGATCCTGCCTTGGTGACGCGAATAGGCCAACTTTTGGATGTCGACCTCGATGCCGTAATTAGCTTAAATAATATCGACGCTGCCTCGTCAAAGAAGCACCCTTTCCCATGCCCGACTACGTACCGCACAGCGCTCTTGCACTACACGGATATCACTAGCGCGGTAAAACAACACGTCCTGTCCGAGTTTGTCAAGTACACTACAGATGCTGCTGAATTAGACAAGCTATCGAAGATGGCGGAACACGACAAGGAAGGAAAGGATTTGTACCAAAGCTGGGTGGTGCATGATCACCGCCATATTGTGAGCGTTCTGGAGGACTTGCCTTCATGCCGACCTCCTCTCGATCTCATTTTGGAGCTGCTTCCGCGACTTCACGTGCGATATTATTCGATATCTTCCTCTCCGAAGCTGAACCCTGATAGGATTCACGTCACGGCGGTAATGGTAGACTGGCTAACTCCTACTGGGCGGCGGCAAAAGGGTGTGGCGACTTCTTGGCTGAAGACGAAAGTTCCTGCTGCTGACGCACCTGCAAAGGTGCCGATATTTGTACGACGTACGACGTTCCGATTGCCGTCCCGCGAAAATGTTCCTATTATTATGATCGGACCCGGCACCGGTCTTGCGCCGTTCCGAGGCTTCATCCAAGAGAGGCACGCGCTACGTCAGAAAGGCGTCGAAACTGGTGAAACCGTGTTGTACTTTGGATGTCGAAAGAAAAGCGAAGACTTCTTATACCAGGAAGAATTAGAAAATTACGTCAGGGAGGGCACAATCACGGATCTTCAGGTTGCGTTCTCGCGAGACCAACCGCAAAAGATATACGTCACGCACAAACTTCGGGAGAGCATGGCGAAGTTATGGGATGTGATTAAGCATGGTGGGCACGTATACGTCTGCGGCGACGCCAGAAATATGGCTAAAGACGTTCACGACATAATCGTTGAGGCTGTTCGAGTATGCGGAGAGAAAACGAGCGACCAGGCAGAAGGGTTTGTAAAGAAACTAGGCAATACTGGGAAGTACGCCGTCGATGTTTGGTCATAACCAGTTGCTTTGTTTTTCAGTTACCTATTGTCGTGCTTTTGCTGCCTTGTGTAAGGTACAGCTTCTCCCTCCTTTGAACGCGTGATCGATAGTTTTAGCCCTCGCTTATCATCATGCTTAAACGTTTTTCTATCGCTGCGCTACATAGGATTTCCATTACCGCGAGGATAATTGTCAGTCTTAAAATACTATATGTTTGCTGATTTTTAACGGGTGCTGGTAAGCAAAGGGACTGTATCGAATTGCTGCTGATTCAGTGACGGACATGTTTGAGGTGGTGGTTGAGGTTCTTAGCAAACCGCACATTTTCTTTACTGTTGTTCCTCCGGGTATTTAGTCTAGAATAAGTCTTGCATGACTCATACGTCATGAAGAAGCGTGTCCTGCCACTCTCTTAACGTGATAGGTTAGTCTGTCTAATTTTTTTTTTCGAAAAATGACGTATATAATACGTGCCTTTCGAGACTTGTAGTCTTTATTGTTTTTTTTTTTCTAGGAAGTGCGGTCATGGCTTTGTTTTTTCACAGTCTTGTATCGGGTTGCGTCTTTATCATATCTCCATGGAAACTTAATGATTAACAGTAATTTCGTCCGCACGGGTTCGCGAAGAGGTTCCCTGTTCCACGAAGCGTGGCCTAATCAACTACGCTGTTTGTCGGGAATCCCATCGTGTGACCCTGCTCATGCTTAAGGCGGTAATTTCTTTCTACCGTCGCTCACATTTAAACGTCTGCATATTCCCTTTAACTTCTGCATGGTCATTAAAATGTCCTCTTGGTCATTAAAATGTCTGCTAAGGCCTTAAAATGTCTGTATTGGCTTGAGAATGTCTGCAGGGGTTGTGCGAGGATAGATTGTTTGCTCTGTCCATGTTCAAGCTCGTGTTTTGCTATTCGATTATGACGGATATTCTGGCCTCTGTTTCACCCTGTCGTCCAAAATTTTTAATTTGGATACGATGCGCGTATGTGGGCGTCCGAAATTTTGCTATTGCGGTTTGTCTGTAGTTTGAGTGAAAACCTTAGGTAATTTCGAAATGATTATAGGAAAAAGTCGCTGTGAAAGTCAAGTCCTTGGTTTTTCGTTTTTGTCGTGGTTGTAATGACGAGACTCTTCGTAATTTGGGCATTGTTTCCACTACGCTAAAGTGCTTTTCTTGAAACCCGTGAAACGGAATGTTAGGTAAGTGTGTGCTTATGGAAGTGCTTGTGCCTCAATCCTGCTTACCTTCAATTTTCTTTGCAGCATTTCTCAAGCGGAATTCTTGATAAATCCGTGCGCAATCCGGCATATCATGTTCTTGACCGTGATTTTCCCTTTTGAACATACTTCATTTTGAATTCTGGCGGCGGCATTCAGAAGTTAGCTGCGTAAGGGATTTACAAGTAATAGCGAGCCGTTTCCGAAAATTCAGGTCTATGCTGGGTAGGTTCCTTGAGTACATACCTGCAATCCCGCATGTGCTCTTTATACATAACCAGCAGTGTTTCAAGGGCAACTGCAATCGTTCTCAAAGACTGTTGGCAATTACCTTGCATGGCATATTATATCGGTTCTAGTTCGATAATAAACCATCGCACGGTCGAATTCCGGCCATGTAGGGTTATATGGGTTACCACAAGCATCTCTCTCTCTCTCTCTCTCTCTCTCTCTCTCTCTCTCTCTCTCTCTCTCTCTGTCTCTCTCTCCCTCTCTCTCGCTATCTTCCAGGTCTCTTCCATCAAGCACCTTTTCGACTAATCGAGCGTAAATTTCTGCGTAATTATTGGAAGCAAAGCGAAGCGTTGCACGTGAATTTTTTTCGACCGTCGATGGAGCAGTGCTGTAGGAGAGAGCCAAACAAGCGGGAAGCAGTTTTAACTTCCATGCATATACATTACTGCTACGAATTTCCCCTAGAAGCAAGATTTGGTTTTTAGCTTTGATTAAGTATTTGAATGAGCAGCAACACCGTTCACAGCTAACTTAGTGCTTATCAAAGTTCATTTATTTTCAATCTTGAGTCCCTTTTCCCCTCCCCTAGCTTTACACCGTAACTACAACAACAACAACAACAACAACAACAGCAACAACAACAGCAAGAACTTACAGAATGATTGTCTAAATGGGAAGGATGGCTCTTTACAAGCATGAGCTAATCGGAAGCGAAGAGACACCCTTTTACTTCGTGTGAAGTGCGTATAGTCATTTATAAGCCAAGTAGAGTAAATATAAAAATATTACTGCAAAAAGGTTCGTACATAATAGCCAATGTACCTGTAGCTGTACCCTGGAAGGCGAATAAATACGCCGTCGTTCAAGATGCGCGAAGTAGCGCTCCTTAACACTTCCCGATCAAAGATCGCGCGAATGTTTACAATAGACGCTCACACCCTGGAATTCGTGCGCTACCTACCAGCCTTTTTGAAAGGGAAGACAATAAACCACTTGTCTGGCTTCCATCAATCGATTGCCTTCAACTTGTCGAGTATTGCGTATTGCGTTTTCTTGTGTGAAGTCCCACTGGTATTGATTTGCGTGGTCCTAACTGCCCAATACAATTATCTCCTACAGCAGCCAATATTCACGTCGCCCAATGTTGGGTCTCGCGATACCTTAACATGCATCTAATTGTTTGTCCATGGATACTCAGGACTACTGTTACTTTTAGCATTACCTAAGCTAGGGTGCTTCTCGTTTGTCAAGGGCTTGTACATTCGTTTGAACAATTTCTCTTCACGAAGTGCTAACTTTAATAGCTACTTTATGGCGTCATGAACTGCGATTTTAATCAACACCATCAAATATCATACCTGGTTTCCCTATGGCTAGTTTACAGGTTGTCCCAAAACATGCTTAATTAGTGTTCGAGCGAAAATCAATTTGTAATTACAGCCGTGTTTGTCAAGGGTGATGATTTCTGTCATCAATCGACGGAAAATCCCCTGGTAAACATACATCCAGGCCGGTTGGACGAGACGCAGTAGTTGGCAGGACGGCATGGATCACCCGCTATCTTTGTTCATTTTTGTGGCGGTGGTTGGATTACTTTGCGTCGTATACGTCCTGGTAGCAAGATGGTTTAAATGGAAAATCATATGCAAGCCATTTGGTAAGAACCAAGGAGAGAGGACCATACTTCTATTGGAGGAAAGTGACAGCGTTGTGTCTGAAGTCGGGGCGTGCAGGAAGGCAATGTCTTGCTGCTGCATCCGCTGTGTGTTCGACGCGAGTTCGAGCGCTGTTTTCGTTGTAGACGACAGCAAGCGTTTTACATACGGAGCACACGAGCATATACCAACAAGTCTCGTTTGCCAGCCAACTGCGAAGCTACTAAATGAGGTTTGTGCTATCTGTCTGGAGGAGTTTTCAAGGCACGAAGAAGTCATAGTGTTGAGTTGCTGCCATGGCTACCACGACAAATGCATGGCTAACTGGATCTACAATTCGGCGCAAACTGTATGTCCGCTTTGCAATAGATCCGTTGCCGTTTGCAGACTAGAAAATTTTGAACCGAAAGGAACTCCGCTTTTATGGAACTACTTACGGCCTGTAAATATGTCGCCGCATTGCGCCTATTATCTGCAAGTTTAAAACTTTCGGGCTTAAAATTTTAGGGACTTCGCGAAAGCGTTGTTTTTGAAGCGCTAGATTCCATTATTGTGGCTGAGCCTATGTGCAACGCAAGGCTCAAGTTGAATTCGGGCAATCATCTGGTCTGTAAATTGTTTGGTTTCGCACTTCAACCTCTTTTACCCGCGTAGAAACTTTACGACTTTCTCTGCGTTGTGAATTCCGCAACTGCATGCGTGTGGACTTCGTTTCCTCGGGTAAATTTTATAAGATTATTAGGCTTCCGCACAAGTTGCTGGTGAACACTGCAGTATTTCGTTTGCGTACCTTTACGGCTTGTTTGGATACTGCAAGGCTCGCGTGGCTATTATAATTCCTCTAGTTCAGGGGTCTCCAAACTACGACCCGCAGATCTCGTAATCAATATAATTATCAACATAGCATCTGTTTTGATTATACTTTATAGCACCTTGACTCGGCATCCGGCCCTCGACATGCTGTATGTTTGTTAGTGCGACCGTCGGGGTGAGAAGTTTGGAGACCCCTGCTCTAGTTAAAAGGTTTTCGCTTTCTCAGCTGCTTTTTTTAATGGTTCGCAGTAGTGCTTCCCACGCACTGATCTATATATATATATATATATATATATATATATATATATATATATATATATATATATATATCATTATAAAAATTATACAGATATGTGTTACCACACGATTTCTTTTTGTATATGT